>VXAY01001953.1:938134-962183 GCA_013399855.1 Oxyruncus cristatus | reverse complement strand
AAAAAAAAGGTCTCTGTAATTTCAATACATCAAAACTGCTTTGAACAATATGGTCTAGTAGAAGGTGTTCTTGTAGGAGAACCATGGCAGCAAGGTTGGAACTAGATCCTCTTTATGGTCCCTTCCAATTCAAACCAATCTATGATTCTATTATGCTATGACCTCAGTCTGGTTTTCAGAGGTATTTGAATTTGCATTACTGTGTGTTTAATAAAGTTGTAACATCTAAACTGCATATGCCAATATTTAGATTTCTTGATGTTCCTGAAATGGAAACTGAATCCCACAACTAACTTTGAGATGTCTATAGAGTATTGCACAGGTAGTAATTTTCTCATGCCAAACTACAAAAAATAGTAAGCACTAAGAAATAGAGCTCTGTATTTATTGCATTTGAGAAACAGAAATAAGCCACGAGCCACGAATCCAGAACCATCTCAGTTTTGGTATGAATCTGAACTTTAGATTCCACCTCTTCATTAATGTGGAACTGCATTCTGAGCGCCTGCCTCCTTCCACTTTTTCACTTCTTATTCAGCCTCCAAGGAAACCACAGAAAGCAAGCTGTTACAAAGAAATTTAACAGAGCAGTTTTTCTCATCTTGTAATACTACTACAATCCAGTATCATGAGTATTTTAAGTTCCTGGTTTTAAAATGAACTCTTACCACTGTTTGAGTACTGAGGACACAACTTCTAATCATAAATATTCCAGTTTTTCTTTTGGTTACCATATTCCTTTAAAGACATAAGATTTGAGAGGTTCTATACTAAAAATATATCTCAACATACAAAAGAAAGCCTGTGCATACACTTTTTAACATCTTATTTTTAGATTCTCCTATTACTCATAAGGTTCCTGAGTGTTCTTAGAAGCACATTCTACCTTTACAATAAGCAGTGCTTTTATCAGGTCACAGCTGGAGACTAGCACATTAGGTTCTCACCTAGATTCTGTACAAACACTGGTTTGGAGGGGTATGTCAGCAATTTTGCACGAGTTTTTTTTTTTTTTGTCTCTGTTAAAGTCAACACAGAATAGCAAACAGAGAACTTGTCATTATTCAGAAGGATTGACAACTTTTCATTGTCAACAGAAAAGAAGACTGACTCAGCATAACAAAGACATGCAAGTTAAGATAATGTGCGGCATTGTAAGATTTAAACAAGAAAGTTTTACCAAAGTCCTTTAATTTTTATTTAGCTCACAAATTAGACTTGGGAAAAGCTCTCTTCTTGCATCCAGATAAAACTGAAACATTTGTTAAGTCAATTTATTTCAGCCATCACAAATTATGAAACTGCTTTCCCAAATGTGCTATTTGCATGCAACAGGGTTTGAAAATCCAGGCTTGTTTCTCATCCTTGAGGACCTTGAATGTTTAGCTTTAACATTTGGCCACTGGCCATCTGGGGAAATTGCCTGAGAGAGGGTTGCTTTATAGTAGCTTTCTGATACACACTTAAGCAATTTCAAGCTTGATCTTGAATGGCTATGAATGAGAAATACTTTCAGACTGCAAATGTTACAAGAATCCAAATGACCTACAGAAGGATACAGTCATTTACTGCTCCTAGTTTTCTAAGTGCTGAAACTGTCATTGCAAAGTCTCTTGAATGACCTCACATTTTAAAATTGATTACCTTAGGAGGGAAACACTTAGAGACTAGGAAAGAGCTAAAGCTGGGTGATATGATCCTTTAAGTGGACATATTATGACAGGGGTGTATTTCCTCCAGCTACAGGAAATTTTGTATATGAAGAAGCAGAAAGCAATAAGTCAGCCTTGCAAAGAATAAACTGTTGCAGAAGTATAATAAGCTCTACATACCCAGCTGGTCTCAGAGAGCTCGCTAGCACCTTTCCCTTCCTGTTGGAGCAAGTAACATCTGTTTCTTAAGTGAAAGAGTGTGAAGAGAATGAGCACACATAGCTATGCACAGAGACATGCAGGTGAAGGAAGTGATTTATTATAATTCAGAAACAATCTGTTTCTGCTGCAAAAAACAAAAGCAAGGTCTGAATGTGCTTCTGCAAAATGACTTGTGTTTGATGNTTGTTTGTTTGGGGTTTTTTTGTGTTTTTTTTTTTGTGTTTTTTTCTTTTTTTTTTTTTTTTTTTTTTTTTTTTTTTTTTTTTTTTTTTAGGTGAGATGGAGGAAATCCTGTAGTAATTTTATTAAAGTATAACACACAAAATGCAGAGTACTGAAAAATCTAATCAACATAGTGAATGAAAACAGACCTTATTTAGAAAGAAAAAGAAAGAAATTATTAATAAAGGATCTCCAGCTCTTAATACAAAACCTTTTTGACTTCAAGCATTATTTTTGGCAAAAAATGTTTCTATGTGTTCTAAAGGGCTTGCTGTTGAATTATTTAGATATGTAGAGGCTGAGGAGTTGGGGTGTGTTCAATGGGAAAAAAGTCCAATGGGAAATCTAGCAGAAACAGATGAGTTGTAGTGAAATTTTCTATGGATGCTAAAACACTACTTCTCAAACTCTATATTCAGATCATCTCATCTCATGAAATGCAATTCCTGGTCGAAAGCACTAATTGAAGCTTCAGATATTTGCATTAATAAAATGAGTTTAAGTCATCAAAGCTGCACCATAATAAAACTTAATATGAATAAAACCAGCTAAATCCAGCTCTCTCATTTTCCCTGAGACAAAAAGAAATAAGTTGTTGACTAAGCACAGAATCAGTCTCATAAACTTCAAGACAAAGAGTAACAAAGTAAAATATTAAACTTATTCTCTGAAAATTATTTGAAATTGAATGATATAGCAATATATTTAAGTAGAAAAATCAAGTTAAGCACAAGAATCAGACAGAATCGAGTTGGATAGCCAAAGATAGGCAATAACATAGATTTTAAAGTAGCCACACTAAGCAAATCTGATTAACTGTTTTTAGGAATTAAAAATACAAACTGCTAAATATAATGTAGCAGATGTATTCAGCTTTTGAAACTGAAGAAGGCTTTTGATTCTGCTGTAAGGGGTTTAGGCAATGTGATACTGAGAGAAAAATCCTCAGCTGATTGAAAAGCTGAAGTCATAATGGTCCTTAGATTAAGTATCAAGAATCTGACAGATGAAATGTTAAAACACTGCTAGCATTAAATCCATCCTTGCTTATAAAAGAAATCATTGATATGATAGGAACGTGTTCAAATGTGTGCGTGACATGCCAATCAAAAAGGTATGCATAGGTGAATCAAGTTGTATTAATTCTTCAGTGGGACAGGCTCCAAGCAAGTTCGTATATTTTTCAAAGACAAACATAGACACCCAACCAAGGGTAGTTGGTGCTCTAGTTCTGAGATCACTCAGCCTTTGAAGGAACCAGATGAGAAGCATTTGTGTACTCCAGGACCTGGTCCAGGATGACAATATGGATAGTGGTTGTCTGAGTTCCGCCTTCAGTCTAGAGCACTGAACACACCCTAGAGGAAAATTGCACTGAAATATCAACACAAGAAAATTTTTGATGAATCAACATTTTAGGAGGACAAATGTTTTGCTAAAAAAGTCGAAGTTGTTCAAATTACTAGTTCCTACTAAACTACCTAATGAGAACAGCAGGACTCTATACATGATTAAAGTTAAACATGTATCTAATTACTAATTGAATCTTCAATATCAAAATAAGTTGGTTCACACATTACAAGCACATCTTGGAGCAGTGTCATTTCTACAAAATCCAGCAGCACAAGCTCAAGAAAGAAATCACAAACCAAAGATCACAGATTTCAATTCTAGCTTTCAGATTTATAAAACTCAATAACTTCTCCGAAACCACTTTTTGTTACTTGCATTTGGTTGAAGTTTTCATCAGAAATGTCTCAAGATTTTGATTAGCCTAAGAGAAAATTAGTGCTTGATAGTCATCTCCTTGACCCATTAACTTGAGAACTATTAACTATATCTTTTCTTGGGTTTGTTTGGGGTTTTTTTCATTTTTTAATTCATCAATATGTTCATTCCTTTTTTACTATCTTAGTTATGTATTATTCATGCTATTTCAATTTTTTCACACTGGTGTCAAAGAATTAATGTCTATCTTTGTGTGAACTTAACCAAAGACACAAGTCAAAGTTGACTTTACCAGTTTTCTCCACTTTTGTACACGCTGAACTGATGATCCCATTTTCTAATAGAATTTTCTCCATTGGGTAATAGAAGAACTCTTAATTTATTTCCCACCAAACCCTCTCTACTACTTTCTTCGTCAATTAACAACAGGCAACATCCTGTAGTCCACTGTTCAAGCCCATAATCTCATCAACACATTCATCATGGGCTTTTTCTCAGGTTTTGTGTCTAGCAGATGTCTCCCCTTAGAAATGTTGTTGTCATGGAAGGCTCTCATCTTCACTACTACAACAGACATTTCTTTGTCTCTATAAAATATACTCATGCTCCACCCATTTTAACCAAGCAAAAAAAAAAAAAAAAAATTAAAATTATCATGACTTTTAAAACATCACAATTTTTTTATTGACCTAATAGTTTAGGGCCTCAAAATTTGCTTGGGTTTGCCCTGCGAAAAGTGGAGTTTAGTTTGTTTTAGCTGTAATAACTATCAAAAGCAGTTAAGTGGCTAATGTCTATACTGTTTTTGTGTAGTTATGAAAATTCAATGCATGGTAAAGAGGTAGAAAAGCTATGTAATCACTTTAAAAATGGCACCACTTTACCTGAAGAGTACTGGTTGTGCAACTTTTAAATTTTTGTTGTGATCAGTGGAAAGAAGTACTTTGGACTAAAATTTCTAAAAATGGTGTCAAGTAGATTGAATATTGTAGTACTGATGTTAATGTAACTGTACTACTAATACTGTCTATTGTAATTTTTTTACATTGATAAAATTTTAATTGGAGTGATGAATTGGCATGGTGAGCTCCCTTTTACTTTTAACAAGCCCTTCAGTGTAGCATAATAACTACCCGGAATACATCTTCTTAAATCAATGTCTCTACCTCCCTTAATTTATAGTTTGAACTACATCACTGCTCTCTATATCCCTTGACCCTTCACTCTCTCTCATTAAGAGAGAGAGACAACCTTTTCTTGTCTTTGCTCCTCAAATTCTATCTTAAATTTACACTATGTGATTTAGTAACAGGAAGTAAAGTCTTATTCTCTATATAATTCCAAAGTTTTTCACCTTCTCCATAGCTGTAGGAAAAAATTATTATTTTACTCATCTTTCTCCATATTTTTTCTACTCAGACACAACAAGAATACTGTCTAGCAATAGATAAATCTTAATCACTCTTTAAAACATTTTTTTCATTTCTGAAGCACACTAAAATTTTTAATTTTATATAGCTGGTTGATAAACACTATTGTCTGTGCTTTTCCTCAGTCTGTATCAACAGGTTTACTTATATCTGTACTGTAAGTTGCCTTAATGAGGACCATCTATTGTTGTGTTTATTGAAGACCTCAAGAATCCTTATTATTTCTATCCACTATGCCTTTATACAATATACCATACCTATATCTCTGTCATTAAGTAAAGGAGCTGACTCCTGACCCTCAGATCAAATTACACCAACTGTGTTACAAACACACAGCCTAGAGCTACTCTCTGCTTGATCAGAGAAGGGGAAGAGTTATATTTGTTTGAAATAGAGCAAGAAGTGAATACTTTAAGTAAGGTCAGGAACCGGATAGGCACTTAAGATTATTTCCTGGCTCTTTTTTTTCTTAAAAATCCAGATGCAGTCTCTAAAATGTTAGAATTAAAAATTATAGTAACGTGAAAGGTGGAGTTATGGGAACTGCTTGCTTCCCTTTTCAAGAAATGCTTTTGCTTTGACCTTTGCAGAATGGAAGCTGGGAAATAGCCCATGAAATAACTTCTACTACCTCCTAGATTCACCTCAACATTTTCTCTTTTTCCTTCCCTTGTTCACTTGGTGTCTGAGTTTAAAAATACATAAAGGAAATTTAGGGATATCATTTGCTTGCTGAAAACTTATTAGCACATGAATATATATGTATATTATCAATTTCTAAAACAGTGTTCAACAGAATGCTGTCTTCATAAGGAAGGAAATCATTTTTGTAGTTTCAGTGAAGATGAACATAATTCAAAACATTCTGGTGAAACATACAGGTGGTTGGAGGTAAACCACATGGGTAAGGGCTTAAACAGTTAAGTATTCATTCAGAGAGACATATTTTGCATTTAGAATATTTCAGCTTTAAGTGTCAGTTTACCCTTCTAGAAGCCATTATGGGTTTAGTTTGCTTTCAAATGACTTCTGAGAAAGCAGTTAAGAATGAACAAGAAGTAAGACTGGACCACTGAACAAAGAAATTGTTCAGATATTACTCTGTCAAATACAATTTAAGAGTACAGCAATTTAATGGTTATAAAGAAAATAACTACATAATCCAACAGTGATAGTTTCCTGCAAACATTCCAGTAAAGCCTCTGAACCATTAACATAAAAAGGTCATTCAAGTCAAACATGTTAATATGTATTATACAAAAAAAGGATCAAGGAAAAAATGCTGTTTTGAGTCCATCCTTAATCCTACTTATTTTTCAAAATACAGTGCAATAAAGCAAGAAGGGCATGTTCTGAATTATTTCTTCAGCAAACGACAGACCCCTATAAAACAGTACTTTTTCTGGAAAACTCTATTCTTCCAAGGTATTTTAATCTTATTGGAACTGTTTGTTTCATTTGAATTTGAAAATAACTTCTGAAAGACTCTAAGTGTGGTATTGCATAGCATTCCTGAACTCTTTCAAGGGAGTAATGGAAACTTCAACAAGAGGAATTAGACAAGAGTCAAACAGAGCAACACAGGGTCTTCTTGTTATTAAGCTAACCTGCAATACAGGTGATTGCAAATAATCAGCACTCTGGGAATCAAGTCCAAAGTACCAACAGGAAGAAATTAAGCCAAATTCAGGATACCTACCCTCTCTAAAAGCAATAATCACCTCATTATTTTGATATCCTACATTTCCTCTTGGAAAGTTCCATGTAAGTTTAAGTTTTGGGGAAAATTTGTGTTTGGTTCATGTTTACATGTGTACCTGGTGTTGTTAATGGACAGAGGGATGGGTGGAGGGGTGGAAACCTGAATTTTTTCTCATAACTTTTCTTAGACTGTATGATGACCTTGCATGTAAGTAAAGAACAAATTTTAACCTCAAAAAAGTATACAGTCATTTAAAATTATCATATCCTTTATGCAAGCATACCTAGCAGAAATATGTCAATACTAGCCTTGATTCATGGATATTTTCTAGACATCTGTGTGATTATACAAGCACAGATTTTTTATTTAGTATATAAAGATTTATCACAACAGAAGACTACTCTGCTGTTTTAAAACTAGCTAAAAGAAGATTTATGGAAGAAGGCTTTATTTTTACATAGTGAGGCTGACTTGGGCAAAGCAAAAGTAGGGACTTAGAAGTGCAGATCTGAGTTTTCTAATTAGCACACTCTGACAGTGAGATTTTCAGTTTAATGGTCAGCTCAGGTCTCTTCACCACCAGCAACTGTCTCCCCAACACAAAGAGCAGAAGTTAGCCAAATTTTTGCTTTTGTCTTAGTTAAAGCATCAACTTACCATCCAATATTTAAAGTTTAATTTTAAACAAATTTAAAATTACTTGTGAGATAGCTCATGTAGCTAAAGTGATGCTAAATGCCTTGCTGAATAAGAACATTAGTTCCTCTTTTTATATTCAGTGGGAGCAAGAGAAATAACTAGGGCATTAAGTAATATGGAAGGAAGATTTCTCTCCTTTCTCCTACTTTACATACTAGTTCCCAAACCACTCTGAGCAAACATGAGCTCTTCAGCTTTACAAATTATTGCTCTGTGATTATGTATGTCCTATGCACCATAAAAACTCAGAAGGACCTAAATCTCTGAATGTGCAGTGGTGCATTCTTCCACTCTAAATATACTAAAAGCAGATTTCAATATTGTGTTTCCTTTGACCATCACAGATTCAGAATGTTTCTTTCCTACAAGGAGCAGGAATAAGCTACAATCCCTCTTTGATAATATTCACTCTAGATCCTAATCATCTATTTATACAGACATTTCCTCTTTACAAATAAATGTAGAGTGAAACAGAATAAATATTCACTTAAAACCCAAATGTTTATGTTTTGGAAAATGCCTGTTTACCAGAAATTCTTCAAACAAAATGATGTACTCCAGCTGCAGGGAAGGTTTCCATTAAAATGTTTTTATATTCATTGGATTCACTACTACAGCAGAGTGACCTTCTGTTGGGTAATGACTGAGTTTGGGTTTCAAGTTGCATCAAATCCTTCCTTCTATCTGTAACAGGAAGGCCGTGGTGGTGTAAATTAACTGGTTAGCTGATGAATGGGCATGATAACACCACAAGGAATGTAAAACCTGTTGATCTCCATATACAACGTAATGATAGATGTTTCCTTTAGAAAAAGCTTTCTTTCTAAGAAAAAAAAAAAAAAAAGTCTTATGTGATGCATAAGAGTATAGCAGCATGCAAGATAAGAAGTGTACTTCCTAACTCCTTTGCATTGTTTTCCCTGACAGCATCCTAGACACACATCCACAGCACAGACTGGCAGACAGCGGTACCCTGTGCTGACCATTCATACCGCATGATTTTCATAAAGCAGCTTTCTAAAGAGGTTGCCTTGCGAGATAGTTGAATCACTGTCTGATACTTTACCTCCACCACCCTGAAGGAGGCTAATATGCAAAAAGCATCTGTCACTTCACGGTTCCTCAGCAAATTTGGAGAAGGAGACTAAAACCAAGCCACAGGTTCTCTAGTTGTCTCTCCTGTATAGACCTACCTGAGGCTTCAACTCTGGCTCCTCCAATTCCTTGATCTGTCTCTAAATCTAGCTCAGAGATGTAATGTCTCCCTTTATCACCCAATATTTAATGCTCTGATACCTTCTGAGCACTCCAGACACGCGTTGTTTCTTCCTGTCTAAGTGGTCTCCAGGACCTTCTCATACTTTACCTCCTTCTCTGAGAACCAAGAGTCTGTTTTGAAGTATGCCGGACTCATGCTTGTGACCCATCATGACACCAAAGGCTGGATCCTTTTGATGGCTTAAATTATTTCTTGATGATAAAAGGTCTCATAGATAATATTTGATATATTTCCTGGAAGTGCTATGGGTACACTCTTAAAGCATGTAAATTATTGATGATATTTTAGAAAGCGCTGGTTAGAAGGCCCTTCATATCACTCTTCAAACATTCACAGGAAGTCAGCTTTTCCAAGATTAGTAACGCACAGAAAACAATAAATAATAAATAGGGGTCTTCTTCCTCTGGCACAGCAGCAAACAGCAAAACAAAGACAAACATTTTTTCAAGCCAAAGGATGAGGAATTTATAGCTCTTTTGCTCCTTAGTGGAACAAAACTCAGGTACAGTTTGGATAGTGAAGAACTGGCTTTTTTGAATTAAAGTATGAGTGAAGGAAAAAATCACACAATAGACAAAGAAATAGAAATGAAAATAACTTTGTGATATTCTGCTGAATACTTGTTTACTATGAAGAAGTAAAATACAAAGCTACAAAATATATGAGCTATGTGTGACTGCATCAGAAACTGACTTAGTTACCAGAACCTTAATCGTAGTGAAATCAGTAATGACAATATTCAGGGGTACAATTCACCATGGAGATTTCTCTCTGTAAAATGTTATGATTTTCCATTTACCATGATGATTATAAAATAAATTCCTCAAGCAATAAACAAAGGTATGATGATCTTCAATTTATTCTTGAGCCATTTTATCCCAAGGTCATTTAGATTTGTCAATTCCCTTCATATTACAAGATGTGATTCATTGCCTAAAGCCCAGCACTCTGCAGACTAACCTTAGATCCATTCTCATCCAAACTGTGAACTGTTCCTTTCTATATATCCCTTCTACTCTTTTATCCATAATGCCATTTTAGTAGTCTTTGTTGTGAATCAAGGCAGAATGATGTAGTCCCTATTGTTGTTATCAGAATTTCTCCCTCTTCTTTCACAAGATTTCTAGTTAAATATATTTTGATAAAAAATACTTATGTCAAGGATTATTCCTCTACTAAAAATATTTGTATTGTCATAGAAAATATGCAGGTGGTCCTGTATTCAGTTCATCTAGAATTGTCAATCTACACCTGATTCATATATCACAATCTGAGCTGAAAGTGAACCCATTTTTCTTTCTGCAATCCCTACAGAAAAACAATCAGTTAGAGCTCCTGAAGGATGAGGGCAGATATGAAAGGTGAGGAGTCATCAAATGCTGTTCTTACACAGGCATGGGACAGGAGAGGAATAAGAAATATCCACTGTCTGAGCACAGCTTTGGTCATTCCTACCCCTCTCCTGCTTTTCCATGAACAGAGACAAAGCCAGAGCTATCAGAAAAATCAGTCAGAAATACCAAAAGTCTAGTGATTAGGCTGAACAAGCTACAGACAGTGATTCTCTCTAGCCCTACTTCTTATGTAGTAGGTGCTCTCTCTGCTACTGACAGGGCTTTCCTTCTGTTGATGAAGCCTCTTCTGTCAAGAGAGGATAGTTCCAAATTCTCATCCTAAACTAACAACTGTGAGTAGAGCCAAAGAACAGGGTCAGGGTCAGGGCAAGGTGGGCATGACAGCAGGGGACAGGCTTTAGGGTTCATCTTTTTTAAACAGTTTACATAGTTCCTGAAAGGGGAAGAAACAGACAGAGGGATTAGCCTGGAGAGTTACTGCCCAGTGAGAAGCACAGGGAAAAAAAAAAAAAGCTACTAAGGTGTAAGCAGCTGTAGCACAAGTGGGTTTGTTTTCTTTGCTTGATTTGTTTATTTTTGTACAGTCCCCTCTGTCTTGACCCCTTGCTACAGAGCTACATGGTCTGTGTTTACAGCAGTTCTAGTCAAATGAAGAGACCTGTCTTTAGTGACCACCCAAGAGACCAGGAAATCAAATTCCCCTTTAAGAGCTGTGCCTTATATAAAGACAAAAAAATGCCCTTGGAAACCATGACATGTCACTTTAAAATAATCGTCTAAGGAAATTTAACATTCCAATTATCATTTAAATAAACTGTGTGATTGTATAACCAAAAGCTGGAAAACATTTTTGAAAGGGGACTACTAGAATGATTTTTCCAGAAAAAGTTGTTTCCTAATAACTGAACTTTTCTCTATGGTATAGCAAGACAGATGCCCTCAAAACAGAGGCATTTGAAGCTGTAGGCAATTTCAGAAGTTTTAAATCAACACGAATGATGACTATACTTGATAAGAAAACTTTACAGCCAAGTACATTAAGTGCTTGACACTGAAGTCTAACAATGGCAAGAATTCTACTGACAATTCCCTCGTATATTTGAAAAATTCTATCTTAGATCCAAGCTATGAGTTTACCAGTGGCAGTAGAGTAGGTCTGGTTTCTCTTAATCAAAAGTAGTTATATCGCATATCCTCCCTGAAAGGAAATAAAACCTTCCTGTCTTAAATCCTTGGATCTGAAAGGTTAAAAATTTAACAATACAAAACCTAAAGAAAATAACACAGAGAATATTGTGTTGCTATTTTAGGCAAAGGAGTAAGTGCTGAGCAGAAATGCTACATGCTGGGAATTAATACTACCCAGTTTACTATTTGCTTTTCAGGAAATGTTCATTCTTTCAAAAGACATTTGTAGTGTAGAAAAAACTATCACATTTCAAAAATATGAATGCTTCTATTGCCCCCCTCAAAGAAAAGAAAACATTCTCTGAATAGTCAGTGCTCATTAAATCTAAACTTTTACTACTAATAACAGTGTTTCCTACTTTGCTCTTTATTACTGTGCGCCTGAAGTCCTGCATTTCTATACGGTGATCTAGGGCATTTTTCTCTTCTAATTTACAGAGACAGTACTTGCTGGAGAATGTCTCTCAAATCCCCTTTCATTTTTCTTTTACGTATTACAAACTGGCATTCCAAGTGGGCTCCTTCCTGATCTCTATTTCACAGGAGGAGCAGAGATTGCAATCAAATAAGTGCAAATTACTTCAGCTGCCTGCCTAGACTATGAGGCTATCAGCTCTAAATGCTCACGTGTGTGTGGCTTGTGCTCCCAGCAAGTAATAGGGTAAAATGAATCTGTAAGTTCTTGCTCTAACAATTCTTGTAATGAGCAAGGTAGTCATTGGAGCTGTGCCTGACAATATGAAGCAAATTCTTTGTGATTACATCTCCAATCTTAAACGTAAGGACCCAGAACAATCAGTAAATTTTGGGTGCACACTGCCTGGATAACTTGTGTTAAAAGAGGGGAAAAAAATAACAATGAAAAAAAGAAAATATCAGATGCTTCTTTTTTCACTGCTAGTTTTTTAATGAAGTGTCTTCTGCAGGTTTTTTCTCTTAAATCATGTTCATCTTCTTGCTGTTAGACTCTATCATGAATTATGAGGTCTATGAGTAACCTTTTAGACAGGTTTTCTAAGATTGAGATCAATTACTCTCTTTGCATACTACACATTTACTGTAAGTGCTTTCCAACCTAGACCCCAGAGAAGGCCAGCTCAGTTACTGCAGAAACCTAAATGCATTTCGGAAAGGGATTAGGTGCTGATTGGTGCAGACAGTCTATTAGTACTTCAAAGGGAAGCTGACTCCTTGTTTTATACACAGAGAACATGGGATAAAAGATTGTAGTTTGATGTCTTGTAATCTCTGTTGATTCAGCATTGACCAGGACAGCACGATATTGGAAGATTTCTCGGAAGTTAAAAGAGTCCCGCATTGATTCCTAATGGAATGGAAGCACTAAGAGAAACACTGACATTGTATGATCTGTATACCCTGGCTTTCCTAAAGTATTCCAGGCTGCAGTGACTCTCGGGGACTCTGTCTGTTCAAGTCAAAAGTATTTTTAATCTCTGTGATTGTGCTGATCAAACCTTGAACTGTCAGGTCAAATTATTTCCACAAAACCAATTCCATTTATGATTAATTAAGATTTCTTCTTGATTGCATACAGTCTTTTTTAATGTATAATCCCTTTATTGTGTAGTGATTAGGAGTACAGGCCCAATCCCTAAAATAAAAAACAATTTATTTCAGTGTGTATTGTGCCTATGCTGAGATGTATTAAGTTCACCCATTTGATGAAGGAAACAAAAGGCAGAAAACTAAGCTGTCAACAAGCAAACCTATATACTGTAAAGGAAGAGTTCTATTCATGACAACTATATAACTACAAATCTACTATGTACATTGGATTAAAATGTTTGCCCATAAAAAGACTGACTGTATACCAGCTTTGCAATGCACTGACGTTTGTGAGTATGTTTTCAAGTTCTTTACTCCGTTCTTCTCAAAGTAGCAAAACATCAGATTAGTATGTGAGTGCAAACAACTACATTGAAGAAAATATTTTCTTCTACATACAGTATGATTTTTTTGGATAAAATAAGGAATATTAAAAATGACTGGAATTATTTAAGAATATGACAGCTAAAACAGGATACATTATTATCAATTATTTTTATTATTCCAGTTTTTCTTTTATTTTACTCTTCCTTCTTTCTTCATATTCTACTTTTTCTTCTTCATCTTCTTCTCTTTCTCCTCCTGATAAGAATCTTGGAGTCCTCTCTTTACCTATGTTAATTATTTTTACACCTGTTTGTTCTGTGCCTCATCTGAGGTAAACATAAGCAAATATGCAGTCTCCTGCCCAAAGGAGACTAAGAATGAAAAAGAAAGAACACAATACAGGACAGATCTTCAGAGCCATTCAAATTTAAAAGTACAATTGCAGCATCTAAGTAAGGAGGGGAGGAATGTTACATTTATCTCACCTAGCTTTGTGTAGCTAATATTTAGATGTTTGCAGGTGAACTAGTTATTGTGTACAAAAGTCTTTACAGACAGTGGAAGAAATAAGCAGTCTCAGAGAATGATTTTGTTGATTTATTTTAGATATCTACATTTGAATGAAAGGAATTGATCTCTGAAGTGCTAAGTCATCTCCATTTCATCACATACATTCTATCAGAATTTTATTATCATGAAGTTCATATGTGGTACATGAAGTTCATAAGTAAATTAAGTAAATTACACATCGAAGAGTACTTTAACTTACCTAACTTTTGAACTGCTTCAGCACAGAGTAGTATTTTTTTAAGTTGCTTGTCAAAGAAACCTGCAAGTGTTTCCATTTCCATTTGTTTTCTATTTTGTGTACTGAACACAAAAGATTTTTAGTAACGGCAGTTATAGTGATAATTATGTGTAAGAACTTATGTGTAAGACTACAGATTGCTTACAGGTTGTTTTAAAAGTATGATGAAATGAAACGTGTATTAACAGAATGCATTTTAGACCATTTACTCTTTGGGTATCCATTACTGTAGAACAAAAAGAGAAAATTATATTTCTCATCCAATATACAAGCTAGACCATAAATTTTCACTATTTTGCTCTGAGTATACTAAACTTTGTTGAAACTGATCTGCTATGATGTCTGTGTGTTCCTATCAACATTTCCAGCTCACTGATATATGTTTTCTTCCTTTGAAACTATGTGAAGGGTTTCTTCCTCTTGAGTTCATAGTTCACCAACATAACATCTTAGCAGTTTCCATGTCTTCATATGCATATTTTCTAGCCTATCCCAGGGGAAACTATTCCTCAGTGCGAGAGCCAGAGTGATATTATGGCACAGATAATGTTGTAAGAACCATATCCCAGAACGCCAAGAAGCGGAATAGAGTTTTTGATGCTTTCCAGTTTTCAGTTACAACGTTACACTGTGGGTGCATTATGTTACTGGGGTTTGTTTCTGTCACTATGTAACAGGATAACTTGGAATTTTAATTGCTCCCAAATCCTACCATTACCTGTATCCAGTGCCAGCGCTGTGATAGCACTGTGATAACATGTTCTAAATGGCAGAAACGAATAAGCACCTTTTCACTGATGAAAACCTAAAATGTACATCAACACTTCTCTTGTGATACAGAGATCAACTGACAGAGAATTTTACCTAAAAGATAGGACTCACTATAAAACTAAGAAACAGTTCTTGAAGTACAGTGTGCAACCAGTTCTCAGAATGACTATGGAGCCTCAAGAGCTGTCTAACTTTCAGTATTTTCAGTATATTCATCTCCATCTGTGATAAATGTGATTTTGTTTCTCTTTCTTCCTCATTTATTTAATGCAGATTCAGGTCTACTGAAAGAAGAGAACAATAAAGTGTGCCCAAAATTCCCATATTACCCTGATAAACCCAGATAAATCTGTTTCCCACAGCTCTTATAGTAGCTGAACCACAAATAAGCAATATAGCACTATCATAGTAGTACCACTAGGCCTACACTGTCATACCACACAAACAATCACGCTATACTACCATTGCAGTACCAATCTCATCTTTCGTCCCGCATAGATGTACACAGGCCAAACAGTCCCCCTTCTCTACTTCCAATCCCTGCAAATAATGTCTATGCTGCTAAAATACCACAGCCCTGGGAATAAGACACCTAACTCTTCAAACTGCCACACCAGAGTCCTCTCTCCCATCCTTGTCTTGTTCACTTCCAAAGACAGTACTGAATACAAATTATTAAGCCCAATTAGCAAACCAGTCTCCTTAAATGTGTCTACACTAAGCTACTTATGCCTATTTTGTTCAATTTCTGGGTTTAGTCCTCTTTTCAAGGCACACACTAAAAACCAGCTTCATCAAATCGTCTTGCACTCCTTATGTTTTGAGTATCTCTGGAGATATTCAAAAGTCATCCAGACACAATCCTGAGTAACAGTACTCTCGGAGACCATTCTTGAGCAGGGAGGTTGGACTAATGACCTCCAGTAGACCCTTCCAATTTTACCCATTCTGTGATTCCATTGCACAGAGATAAAAGTGCCCAACTCTCACCTCAAAATGAAATTGGGTCCTGACTAGTATGCACAACCAGTCCCGCTAAGCAGGAAATACTAGCCGGTGTAGTAATTATAGGTACTGAGAGACTGTAATCCTGGTAATTTTTTTTCCCAAATATGAAGCAGTTTTAAGCAGGAGTTTTCAGCTGAGAAATAAATGATGCTGAGATGTTCAGCTTTCAGTGCAATGCCTAAGATGACTACTACTTACTGCCTTTGTCAAACATTGTTCTCCTGAGAGGATTTCACTCTTGGTAGTATTTTGGAGAGAGGATTCACTTCAGTGTTCATTCTGCCTATAAAATAAACTTCTCAGTTCAGTCAGTTATTCTGAACTGATAGTTTCCTCCTTAGCTTGACGTATTTTGTGAAAAAGACCAGAAGTTCAGTTTCATACTGCATTAACTCATAAAACACAAGGGATGAAGGACCTTTTGCTCTTTTGCCAGACCTCTGTGCTCATCCAATCAATGATGGCATCAATTTCATGGCAGTAAGAATCCAGTTGGATACTTTAAGAAATGTTTTTCACTTCTCATCCAAAGGCTCTACACAAAAAAAGGGAGCTGCCTCACAGTCAGAGAAGCATTTATCATCTCGTAGTTTCAGTCTTACTTTTCGCAAAATTCTGTAAAAAGTTGTGCAGCATTCCGGGCTTGTAGCATCATTAGGAATGCCAGTCTCTTGCAAATTCTGCTCCTTCACTCATTCTTCTGAGATCTTCATTGTCCTGCAAATTTTTTTTAAAAAGAAGCCAACACAGTTTTATGGAAAAGATACAAAGATCATTATGCAAAATGTGTTTAATATTTTAATCCAATCAGCATGTAAAATGGATTTGTGTTGTAAACACAAGCAGGCAGACTGGCAGCTCCAATTTACTTTTTGAATTATTCACAATATTTCTTTATGTCCCATGGGTTTTGCTGCAAAGATACTGACTCTGGCTCCACAAAGGCTAACAGTGGAAATTAGGGAAAGGCACACTGCAGTGACATCTCTTCTGGCTCTGCACAAGACAATTTTTGCTAGAAAGCACTGTGACTGCATTTATGCGCTGTTAACTATCTGCATCTGAATTAGTTTGGTCTCAAAACTGCATTACATTCTGGAGTGGATATGAGCTTAAACATGTAAATATATTTCCTTTCCTCTTTTTTAAGCCTAACATTCAGTTATCCTGTTACTTATGATATCCCGGCTTAGACCACTAGGCACTGGAATTTCCACTTTTTTTCCTGATGGCCAGATCTATACCAGTCTGGATTGCTAAACTGTTCAGAATCAAGTCCCAGCAGGATTAACAAAACAGACATTTCTATGAATTGCACGGTTTTAGAAATGAATCAGTGACAACTCACAAGTCCAATATAAGAATACACTGGAGATTGCTCAAGAAACAGGCTATCAAATTTAAGACCCCAGGCCATGTGAAGAATTTCTTCCACTTGGAACTGGAACTTCAGTTCGCCTGGAGTACTTGTCTGTTGAAATTTGCTGATCTGTCATAAGTAACAATCTTTTCCATAAGATGGATCCCTGTGGATGGGACCTCATAACACACAGGGAGGGGTCCAACATGCACTGCGGCTGAACTCCTGTGTTTACACATCCAGTTGTTCCCACTTCCTTGGCATGTATCTTTGCAGACTTAAACACTTGGATGTCCTATATCACATTTAGGGACCCAGTGTGTTGACATTATAGGGCAGCTGGCATATTCCTTTGGTCCATTCCCAGGACTTCAGATTCTTCATGCTACATAGCACCTAATGAGTCCGGAACCTATGATGTATGTGAGCAACAGAATCACATAACCTGATAGAATCTCACAGGCAACATACTCTGGTTTATTGCACAAGCAATCACCTCTATTTAGCCTGGGCTGTTTCTCTTTACACATATTAGTGAGGCCTTGTTTCCATGTAGATTAAATGATCCCTGGCCCCAAAAGGGGAGAAGACAGACTTTTTGACAGAGTACATTTTTTTCCTCTGTGAATGGTCTTGGCTACTCTGTCAGTTGGTGTGTGTCTGTGATGACAGTGAGGATTTGTGCCTTGCTTGATACTTGTCTTTAAAACCAATACAGTACAGGCTCCAGCTCTTCTGTCCAGCCCTCTAACCCCTGCACCATATGCTGTAAGGCTCAAGTGCCCTTTTCCACGTAGTATGGTGTTTTGGATGAAATTCACTCAGCAAACTGTCCCCAAGTGGACATATTATCCTGGCATTTCTTCTTGTTTCCCAACACTGAACAAAGAGATAGGTACCTAAATTAGATAGGATGCAATGTAGTCTTTGGACATTTATCAGATGCAGAAAATCACTGACACTGTGTTTTGCTGTTATTCAAGACATTTGTCTCCCTCTAATAACTTTACAGTGTCTCTTGTAGATTAATTTTACTACAAAGAAATTAAAGCTGGTCAATAGCTCAACATAGTGGGCCTTATTACCTGCAAGCACCTATATTATACTTACTGTACTTACTATACTTACTATAGCATCACTACTATTAATACACTTTGTTGTTCTTATGGAAGAGGAGGGTCACATATTTTGAGGTGTTACAGAGTTGGGGGGGGGGTTGGAGGGGGTTGTGTGTTTTGGTGTTTTGGTGGGGTTTTTTTTGTTTTTGTTTTTGTTTTTGTTTTTTGTTTTTTTGTTTTTTTCTGAGTCACATCTTTGTTACCAAAAAACCAGAGATTTTTCCTCTTCTGTACTTGAAACATTGTTGTACTCATTATGCACAAGTGGAGTGTTTCCAAAGGACGGAACTGAAATTTAACTACACAATTTTCATTTCATTCAATGGAAAGTGCACAGCTTAATCCTATGCAACCTTTTTAACACTAAGAACATGTTTTTCTACCAGTTAGCAATTCAGTGAAGCAGATTTGGGAACAACTTTGTGACAATCTCTGTAAATCCTAGCAACCGATCCTTAGTTAAGCAGATGCTTTCTAAATAGGGTCTTTAAAATTTTTATTTACTTCTTCTATGGGTTTTCATATTTTTAAAGTTGAGAAATACTGATGTGCATTTTTCCCCTGTTTAACATTAATTTTTGATTCATAATCCCTCTACGAACAACAGATTTATTGCTTACAGAACCTCCCACAAGCCCTTCTTGCCAGTGTGTATCTTTTCTATGAAAAATGTGGGAAAAAAAAAACAAATGGTAAAAAAATGGTGAGTTGGAAGTGAGCCACTTTTATTTTAAGGGGTTTTGCAGTCAACATGTTGCCCCAGCAACCTAAGTTCTTACTGTCTGGCAGAAGACAGATTTCTTTGGTTCTGTCGTGTTACAAAGCTGAAAGAATGAAGAGAGAGACAAGAAATGAAAATTCACCATTTCATTATTCAAATATGTGAATTACTCTGAGCTGCAGCCAAGCCATAGGTCTTACCCACAGAGTTCTTCAACACCTATTCAAACCCTTCAATGCTGCAATACTTCATTTCCATTAATTAAATAATTACACCAAACTCTGTGTAAAGATAGTATTCAACTGAATTCAGGCATTCCAAAATAGTTATTCAGTAAAGCTGAAGCTCATATTATTATGCGTGAATTGACAAAGATCTTGTTTATTTCCCTTACCAGAGGTTTTTTTAAATGCCCATTTGAAAACAAACAAAAAAAAAGCTAAATAAAAAGAAAAAAAAAAAAAGCAACAAAACAAAAAAAAACAAACAAAACAAAACAAAACAAAAAAAAACCCAAACAAAAAACCCCAAACCTGAAAAACTAACCCCCAAACTGTAATTGATGACACTTCCCATAGGTGAAAAAAATGGAAGTTAGTGTCCAAAAATCTTAGTTCTTTATTTAACAACATTACTGTGTTATTATAATGTAGTACTGTCAATATATCATAAAGATGAAGTCCTATGAAGTTTAAAAAATTATTTTCCTTGCTTAAATAACATGAAGTCCATCATTATTAGTGCAAAAAGGTGGTGCTTGAGCAAGTTTATGCAATAAGATTACATTTCAGCTTTTTTTTGTGGTTCACCTTTGGTATCCATATTCACAAAACATTTTACTGTCTGTCAGTGGCATGGCTAGAGAGGAAAAACAATGATGGCTGAGAGAAGTAGCAATGTAAAACAGTTCATTAAGTGACCAATTGAAAGGAATTGACAGGAAAGGGAAGACAGGCATTGAAAACACATACCGAAGGATGAAACAGAAGCTAAAGGTGCCTTGCAATAGAGTAAGTGATGACAGTCATGACATGTCTATATGATGTAGAAGATGCAATATTGTGGCTTTGAAATCTATTCTTTAGTCTCTAATGCTCTCATCCATCTAGATGTGTGATACAGATATTTGGCAGCCAAAACCTTTTTGCATAGCAGGAAAATCAGAGGTGGAGGGTGTCAGACAGTAGAGATCACAGTGGCATAGCTTACAAAAAATACAAAAAGGGCAGCTTGTATACTAACCTGCAGATATTAGACACCACACCATGAAGATGGGGAGGAACTGATGTCAAGCTAAAGGAAGTTCTTTTCACTCATTAGAACATTTCATTTTATCTATCAGATATTTTTATTAGGTGTGTTTATGAGTAAATGGAGATTTTTATAGAAGTGGAGGACAGTAAAACCTAAAATAAGATCATACATTATATTTATAGAGAGTTTGGTAAATTTAAGCACACCTGGGGAACTAAGAAGTGATATACACTGTGACACCAGCTGGGATACTAAATGTGAATCCTAATACATAGTTCAGCTAGGCCTGTAAATTTACCTCGTAGAACAGGATTGAAAGAGATGATGATGAGACCCATAGCTTCTCCACTTGGGTATCTCTCTTGCCTCAAAAGTGCTTTAGTACAGCTAATGTACTTAAGCACTCAAAAAAATTTATTCCAAAGTTCCTTTTATGTGATTCTCAAAAAACTGTTAAAAATAAGAAAAGATGAGTCAAAATTGTTGGTTTTCACTGAGGAAACAGATTAGAAACATGTATCCTTCAAGTATACATCCTTCAAATACCCAATTTATATTGGGTATTTATGTTTTAGATATTCGTAGATGTTCTAGCAGAGAGCATGAAGTGGCAACAAGTTTTGCAGATAACAGCTCTGAATAACATTGAATTCACCAGGTGAAAGTGGTTAAAAAGAGAAACTAATTTGCTCTAAACTCACCATAACTGGCCTGAGAAAATGTTGGAGTCGTTGCAGAAATTTTCCACATACATCGTCTCATCACCCAGACTGGGCCCGTACAACAGAGAAGTACCAGGGCAGAAACTGAGAGCAAGCAGAAGTCATCATTTTTCCTCCATATGGAGCTCCCACATACCACCTGAGGTTCTACTTGCTTCACTTTGGAACAGATACTTAGAAATTAAAAGCAACAATCAGAGATATTGAACTGCTCACAGCCTTGATGCTTTGTAGAATATGACTCCTCAGGATGAAGAGATGACTGGAAAATAAATTATTTATCTTTATAGTGATTTAAACTACAGGAGAGAAATAGAGAACAGTTATTCATTATTTCTCACAGTGTAGGGAAAAATAAAAAGAGAAGGAGGGGACAGCAATTGAGTTATCCATCAGCATTGAACAAAATACATTATTTTGCCTGATAAATAGTTAGTCTGTAGGACTCCTTACCACAAGATATTGGAGTGATAATTGGGAATTTAAAAATAGTCTGATAATTCATGGAGGGTAGGTCCATCAAAGACTAGTGAACAATAGTTTGGAGGTAACTCAGGTTCAAGGAGTTGCTAAAAAATTGATTTCCAGAAGCTAAGGTGAAATTGACTTTCTAGACATTTTTTTGCTTACATTTTTTCCCTTTTCCCCAAGAAACGATAGGAAAAACAATCTGCGACAAAGCAGAGGTGGATCTTCATTTCCATCCAGTACATCCCTTATGTTTCAGCTTCTGATTTAGGTCTCATATTTTCTTCTCCTCTCATCAGATTACATTTTAAAATAGAAGTGATATGGTTAAAATAAGAGAAGGAGAATTTTCAGTGGTAACAATCCTTAAATTCTGCTAGTTTCTCTTTCAATTCTACAACTTGATCTGAGGTGTAGGCATGTCATTACTGTTCAGAGCCTTCACATAATTTTATACCCACTTGTATTTTCCAGAGAATCTTAGATACTCTCTGTCTTCTATTTTGTTACATTAAAATTGAGAGTCTGCTTTATATATCTGGATAAATACAATGCAGTAGTTTTGGAGGCTCTTTTAGTCAATATATGGTAGAATTTCAATTTCATGGCTAGGTTTGATTTAATTTATTGCAATGAAACTACAAAAAACTTGTTCACTTTATTGCTCTGTGCTTCCTGCTAAATACTGGATAATGTTGTTTCTTATTCAAAAGCTCTATTCAAATAGAGCTATTGTTCTCTTTAAAACAGTCTTCCTCCCAGGGACTGATGCATTTCAAAAATGAGTAGAGCAATCTATTAAGACAATTATTGCTGATATGTAAACTCAGCAGAAATCAGAGATCTCAGATCAGCATGTAACTGAAGCTTGTGTGGGCGTATTACTGTTGTGCATTTGCTGCAGAAGAAGTGATTGTAGGCTGTATTAAAAAATGATTTCCTGTAAAGGCAGAGAAGCATTAATGCCAAGGACCTGGAATGACATTGGTGTGTATAGTTTCATTCACCTGTCTAGAGGAAGGTGATTTCAAATTAGAACAGCTTCAAAGAAGGGCAGATGGAATGAATAGAGAAGACTTTTGTCCAAGAGGAGATAACCATAGTACATTTTTTTTGGTCTAGTAGAAAAAAAGTTGGGAAGAGAATATTATTACTGTGGATAAATGCATTGGTGAATAAACAGTCATGAGAAAGAAAGGTTATTTAAATTAACGAATAAAGGTGGCAGTAGAAAAAAAAAATGTGTATGAATCATCCAGGATTAAAAACACTCTCGGAACTAAGATTTCCATCATAGAATTGTAGAAATATAAAGGTTGGAAAACAAAGATCATTGACTCCAATCTTCTGCCAGATGCCATCATGCCAACTTCACCATAGCACTAAGTGCCACATCCAGTCATTTTTTTAACCCTTCGAGGGATGGTGACTCTACCACTTCCCTGGGCAGTCTGTTTCAAAGCTTAACTACCCTTTCAGTGAGGAAATTCTTCCTGACATCTAACTGGAACCTTCTTCGGCACAGCCTGAGGCCATTTCCTCTTGTCCTGTTACTTGTTTCCTAGGAGAAGGGGCTTCTTGTTACAACCCCCTTTCAGGCAGTTGATAAGGTCTCTCCTGATTCTCATCATCTCCAGGCTGAACAACTGCAGCTTCCTCAGCTGTTTCTCATAAGACCTGTGCTCCAGACCCTTCACCAGCTTCACTGGCCTTCTCTGGACATGCTCCAGCACCTCAATGTATTTCTTGTGAGGGGCCTAAAACTGAATAGAGCACTCAAGGTCCAGCCTCACCTGTACTGAGTGGGTATAAGGGAAAGATCACTTTCCTGGTCCTGCTGGCCACAGTATTTTTGATTTGGATCAGGAGGTCATTGGCCTTCTTGTCCGCTTAGGCACACTGCTGGCTCATGATCATGTCAACCAGTACTCCCAGGTTTTTTTCTGCCAGGTAGCTTTCCAGACAGTCCTCCCTAAGCTTGTAGTGCATGGGGTTTGTTGTGATCCCAGTGCAGGACCCAGCACTTGACTTTATTGAACCTCATACCATTATCTTTGGGCCATCAACCCAGTCTTTCCAGACCCCTCCGCAGAGCCTTCCTACACTCCAGGAGATCAACATTCCCACCCAATTTGGAGTGATCACCCTAGGCTGACAAGGGAGCTGGCAGAAGAGCTTGCCAAACCACTCTCCATCATTTACCAACAGTCCCGGCTCAGTGGGGAGGTCCCAGGTGATTGGAAGTTGGCAAATGTCACACCAATCCACAAAAAGGGCTGCAAGGAGGATCTGGGAAACTACAGACCTGTCAACCTGACCTCAGTGCCTGGCAAAGTTATGGAGCAGATCATCCTAAGTGCAATCACACAGCACCTACAGGATGGACAAGGGATCAGACCCAGCCAGCACGGGTTTAGGAAGGGCAGGTCCTGTCTGACCAACCTGATCT
>VXAY01001953.1:881004-937447 GCA_013399855.1 Oxyruncus cristatus | reverse complement strand
GCTGGTGAAGGGACTTGAGCACAAGTCCTGTGAGGAGAGGCTGAGGGAGCTGGGGTTGTTTAGCCTGGAGAAGAGAAGGCTCAGGGGAGACCTCATCACTCTCTACAACTACCTGAGAGGACGTTGTAGCCAGGTGGGGGTTGGTCTCTTCTCCCAGGCAACCAGCAGTAGGACAAGAGGGCATGGCCTTAAGCTGTGCCAGGGGAGGTTTAGGTTAGATATTAGAAAGAAATTCTTTACAGAGAGAGTAATCAGCCATTGGAATGGGCTGCCCAGGGAAGTGGTGGATTCTCCATTCCTGGAGGTTTTCAAGATGAGGCTGGATATGGCACTTAGTGCCATAGTCTAGTAACCATGGTGGTGTTGGATCAAGGGTTGGACTTGATGATCTCCGAGGTCCTTTCCAACCCGTCTGATTCTATGATTCTATGATTCTATGATCTGCAAACATACTGAGGCTGCACTTGATTGCCTTGTCCAGATCACCGATAAAGACATTAAACAGGACTGTGCCCAACACTGATCCCTGGGGGACACCACTAGTGACCGGCCGCCAACTGGATGCAGCCCCGTTCACCACCACTCTCTGGGCTTGGCCATCCAGCCAGCTTTTTACCCAGCAAAGAATGCACCTGTCCAAGCTGTGGGCTGCCAGCTTTTCCAGAAGAATGCTGTGGAAGACAGTATCAAAGGCTTTATTGAAGTCCCAGTAGACAAATTCCACAGCCTTTCCGTCATCCACTAGGTAGGTCACCTGGTGAGATCAGGTTGGTCAAGCAGAACCTACCTTTCCTAAACTCATGCTGGTTGGGCCTAATCACTTGGTTGTATTGCATGTGTTGTGTGAAGGCACTTAAAATGATCTACTTCATGACCTTCCACAGTACTGAGGTCAGGCTGACAGGCCTGGAGTTCCCCAGATTGTTCTTCTGGCTTTTCTTGTGGATTGGTACGACATTAGTCAACCTCTAGTCACCTGGGAGCTCTCCAGTTAGTCAGGACTGATGATAAATGATGGAGGGAAGCTTCACGAACTCTTCTGCCAATTCCCCCAGTACTCTCGGGTGAATCCCATCCATCCCCATAGACTTATGAGTGTCTAAGTGGCTCAGAAGGTCACTTCCTCCTGGTCTACAGGGGGTTTATTCTGCTCCCTGTCCCTGTCTACCAACTCAGAGGTCTGGTTGCTCTGAGTCTTTCTGTTGCAGACTGAGACAAAGAAGGTATTAAGTACCTCAGCCTTTTCCTCATCCTTGGTTATAATGTTCCCCTCCACATCCAGTAAAGGGTGTAGATTTTCCTTTTCCCTCCTTTTTTTGTTAATGTATTTATAAAAACACAACAGGGCCCAAATTGTGTTCTAGCCAAGCTTTTGCCTTTTTAATTTTCTCTCTGCATGACCTAATGACATTCTTCTATTCTTCCTGAGTTGTCTCAGAACAATAGGGTTCTAGAAGAATCATTGATTTGCAATGATGTGATAACAACTAGTTTTATTCTGCTTCTTAATCAGGTTATAATAAATATGATGAAGTTCTGTAGCAGGGGTTTAGGTCCCCTGAGGCATGTGGTCCTTTCCTGTCCCATAATACTCAATCTATATATGCTCAGTGAAATTTTCCAATAAATCTCTCTCTCTCCTAGTGGTCTTCATGGATCAAATAGGAAAAATGTAGCTTTGCAGAGTACAATAATAAAAATGCCATCAAAACTTAAGTTTAAAGTGATGCAAGAATAGAAAACCAAGCTAAATGCATAAAAGCATTAAAAGGGCGGGGGGGGACTGAAAATACAGGTAATAGTACAAACCAAATTTTGTTGTATGAAAGAGTTTGCACAGGACAAGTTCAGGAAAATTGAAATCAATGACCAAGATCCAGCTTATATCAAGCTAGGGTTAATAAATATTCCACAAAATTAGATATATTTTTTACATCACTAAATTAAAGGATAGTACATGCAGAAGCCTGTTTTCAAATAAGTTTCAAAGAAGGAGAAAATTCCCTTAGCCTCTACTTCTGCACCTTTTTTTGTTTTGTTTTGTTTTTTAATTTGGTTTTTTTTCCTGAAAATCTCCGTCAGGTGACATCAACTAAGCATGACTGAGTTGAACACGCTTGCTATCCTTTTTCTAATGAGTAAATAAATAAATCAATCATATTTCCATTCAGTTATGCAGGCTTTCCACAGAGAGTTTGTATGATACAAATGTCCACTATACTTGTTCCTTCCCCTCCATCTTCCTTCAGGAAGCTTCAGGTGTGACCCTCAATTTACAGACTAGATAATTGCTTTTTTTTATGATGATTTGAGGCAATCAGATTGTTATCTGAAGGAGCTTGATGATAACAGTTAGAGACTCTACCAAAGGTTGAACTGAACCTTTTTTCAGTGAGTCAAATGCAAAAGAACACACTCCACTTAGAAGACTGTATCTATACTGTATATTTTGATATTGATTTCAATTTATTTTATTCCATCCCACCCGAGGGATGATAATTTCCAGCAAGTTCCTGCAAGTCTATCACACTGGGTTTTTTGAATAGTTTTTTAGAGCTACTGCCACCTATTCTATGAATTTTTTCTCTTTTCAGCAGTCTGCTCTTCTTATTGCTTTCAATATAACCTAGTGTGCAATCCAATATCAGTCAAAAAGTCTACCGCCTCCACAAGGCAGCGTCAGAGAAATTGGATGCAATTTGTGACTCAAAAATTCGAAAGAAAAGGTGGAGGAAAAGATCTAGTTCTGGGAACAAATAAGCGCATGAAAAGATGTGGAAATTCCTAAGATTGGCTCTGCCACAGATGGATAGGAGAGCAGAGCACAGATAAGAAGGCATGTAAGAAGATATGGATGTTGACACTGCTGCAAGGAAGAAAACTTCCCAAAGCTCATCACTCCACCCTTTCCTTTTATTTTAACAGGGGCTATTTTATGCTTCTTCTTAAACACATGCATCATGTCTTACATTGATAAAGTATGTCACAGCTACATCCTAAAATGAAGGCTAAGTATGATAAATTTCTGCTCTGCTAAATAAATTAGTATTTAAAAATGCAAAAATAATTACACTGCAATGCTCAACAACCAAAGAATACAAAGCATGAAGAATGGGAGACTTTATACATCTATAGTAGTTGGATCCCATCCCCTTAAATCAGATACTTAAGAAAAGGTGTCTCTTCACCCTGAGCTTCCTTTGTTACTTAGGGAAAAGGATAGATTGGACCACCCTAAAAGGAAAGCAGGTCACTGTGTGTCCTGTACTCAGCTCATCTGAAGGCTTGAGAAACCAGCCTTCCAAGAATTAATAAAATGCTGTATCCCTAAAAACAGCATGAAAAATATAAGGCTTTGTAAACATGGTAACAAATTCATCTTCATATACAGATGAATATATAAATCAACATATAATCAAATTAATTCCATTAGTAGAAGTTGTTAATTGAATAAAATGCATATGGAGCAGTTTAAGTCTCCATGTTTAAGAATACTGATGTTTTATGAGAAAAGGTTTGGACTGGAAGCATATTCGGTACAACCTCCACTTTAAAAGGCCAGTTATGCAGCCACATATCACAGATCGTCACCGTTGTTTTATTTTGCTCTTGCATGTAAGTCTGTAGGCAGCAAAAATCCCAGGGGTATGATTAGAAAGATAGTATGAAAGAGCTCAACATTTTGAGATGTTGTGATTGTATAAGTGTTCTTTAGAATGCAAAACAAGGCAGAAAGCATAGCAAAATCATTTCTATGGGGAAAGTAGAGAGAAAGTACATAAATCTTTCTGCACTTTAAGAGTACTGTGTTTAAATTTTTAAAATCACTTAGGCCTTCTGGTATGTGAAAAGCCAGTATTTGTAGAGACTGATGGATTTTTTATTTCTTGACACTTTAATAAAATATCATGCCATATAAATACCTTATTATGTATATTATTTATTGATTTAGGTACATTTTCTTCCTTTGAATTCTTACTAAACAGAGCTGTTGTTTTCTGAATTGATTTTGCTGTCTCAGCCACATTGAGGCATAGACACTTTTTTGGCTTCCATCTGAATGAACAATTTCCCAGTTAGACACACTGGATTTGGAGTTGGGTCAATAAAAGCTTTACTGTGTTCTTTCTCTTTCCTCACACAGCTCACAAAAGAGAACTAAATTCCATTCGTCCTTTCACTGGCCACTGTGGAATCTTTAGCAATGCAATTCTGGCTGGGATGAGGAAACATGGCAAGAAATTGGAAGAAACACAAATAAGAATTCTTTATTTCCCATGCTCACTGCCCCAAAGATCTGTTGGCTTTGGGAATGCATGTGAATTTCCTGGACTTTAACTATTTGTCTCTGCCACTGAATTGCTTTGGAAGTATAACACATTAGGTATCAAAAGACAATTTAGCTTAATCCTGCTGAATCTGATGTGGCTAACTATAAGTGATCTGCAAAAAAGACCACTTTGAGTGGTTCTTGGCAATATGAGCATAAAGTAAAATATGAGTGTTGAACAGTTTTCATGAGAAGAGTACTTTTTAACTTCTGAATAACATGAACTTAACCATGGTTTAATAAAGTGTTTTGACTCTAATTTTTGTGGACAGGTGTAGAATTCAAAGACTCTCAAGTACTACACAGTTGTTTGCGAGGATGTAATCGATGCATTAAAATTTATTTTGTTGTTGCTTTTTGCTTGCTTTTTTATGTTACAGATAGCCCATTCACAGTAAAAATTACTAAAAAGACATCACCAATTTAAATTTTATAAATTTCCAAAATAATTTCTGATGTATTCAATTTTAAGCTTCTCCATCATCTTGTGTCCATATATGCATGTATATGGACTTCCTGGACTTCCCAGACTTTAAGACTTTTTTCGTCTAACATTTCTATGTTGATGCCACAAGCACATAAGCAGTAGACATTAAAAAGAATAAAACCAGTTCTCAGCATAGAAGTAGCTTTCCCATAAGTTGAAGCATAGCAATAATTTCACCTTGAGGCCTTACATGTGCGTGTGTCAGATATGCAGATACGTAAGGGTACTCATATAAAATCCCTTCAGGCATAAATCCAGGACTCACCTAAGACCAGACTGTTGTGTTCGTATGTGACATGGTAAAGTATTCCAGGGGATAGTACTAGTTGGAAAAAAAAACCATGACCAAAAAGCCCAGCAACTTTTCCCAAGTCCTGACAGGGACATCAGGAACGCAACGCTTTCTGTAAAATTTCTATATGCAGTTATACTAGAGATCAGTGGGGTTCATGGCGCACTTGACCTGTTCTGACCTACCTATCCTTAATGACCAACTAACTACTCACAGCAGGGTTGAGTAGAGACAGTCTATTCATGCTCTGTGCCGACAAGAAGAGTTGCTGAGAATTTGTTGTGACAAAAAAGCGTTGCAAAATAGTCAAAGATTTTCAGGTTTAAAATGAGGATATACAAAACCATCTCAGATGTCATTTCTACAGCTAAAAGGCAATAAAAGAAATAGAATTAAATAATAATTTTTAAATAATGTCCTTTCAAATATAAATGTCATGCTTTGAAATTAGCTAAAGTATTCCATAAATGAATTTGCAGACAGTTCATTCACTGAAAAAATTTATCCTTTTGCAACATCCTAACTTACATCTCTAATCCCTGATTCGGAAAGACACAAACAAGAGGAGTCATTTTCAAGCTGACATTTTGAACATTTTCTTTCATCACCTTTGATATGAGCTCTCTTTCAGTGTGGTTGTCAACCCATTACATAGATTACCAAGCAAGGTCTGTGTCACAGCAGTTCTGCTGAGTGAAGACTATCTAATATGTAACTTGTTAAAGTAGCTCTAAAGTCTAAGTTTTTATTTCCTCTTATTTTTCAAATTTTTATGACAAAATATACAGTTTGAATAAGAATAGGAATTTGAGACACTACTCCAAGGTTATGTTCTGCTGCAGAGTTTAAATTCCTAGTTTACTAAGAAGTTTTGTAGCATCATCACTTGATTTTAATTAGGACAGAGAGAATGATTCTGAATTTGAAAGGAGAAGGCAGGACAAGGAAGGAATGAAAATACTATTGTTTGAGTGTGGATTTTGGGGTAGATTTTTGTTCGTTTTTTTTTTATTATTTTATTTGTTTGTTTGTTTGTTTGTTTTGGGGTTTTTTTTGCTTTCATGTTCTCCTGCTCTGTAACTTTGCTTTCCATTCACACATCCATAATTTTCTTTGGTGAGGGGAAAGTAAACATCTCTATCTTTTGTGAGTAAATTGCTGGAAAGTGGAGGTTTAAGAATTCTAAAATGTAAGAACACATATGGAAAACTATCTGGATTCTAGATCAATAGTTTTTAAATTTTATATGTCAGAAGAAATATGTGGGTTACTGGAAGAGCAAGAGTTCCAAGGGTTTCTCCATCATAAGGAAGGAATGAGTAGGAAGGGCAGCAGGACCTGCAGGACCAGTGATGTTGTATACTTATTACATGTATACAGGTAGGTATTTCAAAGATATATATATTTTTCAAAGGGAGAGATGATAAAAGTCTTAATAAATGACAAATGATAGATGATAAACATCTATTTATTAAAGAATTGAATCACATGGAATTTTTTATTTTTCTATGAATAATACAAGGATGGAAGGAGGAGAAAGTCTTGACAAAATAGAATAGAAACACTTCAGAAAGGTACTAAAGCAGTTCTAGAAGGAGATTTAAATATTTCTTCTGAAAAACTTCATACTGGAATGAAGTTCTTACTAATTATTAGAGTTATGTACAGTATAAAGATTAATATAATGTTTTTATACCGTATCTTGATTGAAGACCATATTCCAACAAAAATGTTGTGATGTAAATATTTTTTACACAACAGGACCAAGAAAAACAATTATATCTTCAAAAGCATGACCAGGATGTAATAAAAACCTAACAAAACTGGAAAAGGAAAAATTAAGTGATGATGAGCAGATTATGTTAAAATTATGCTAAGAGAAATAAAAGCAAATGCATTTTTAAAATTTTCTATTTTAATAACAAAATTCTTGAAAAATTAAGGAAATTAGTGAAAGTTGAGTGGATTTGTAATTATTAAAAGCTTTTCTGAAAAAGAAGCTTGGAACTGTTTTAAATCACAGATGCAAAGCCAGTACCTATACTGCAAGTAGAAAGAAAATGATTGAGAGGAAAAGATACAAGACCTAACTGAATAACTATTCACATCATGCTTAGAATCATTTAGTAATCAAGGAATGAATAAAGTTTTCCGCGTGATACTTCACTGCAGCTGTTGAGATGTGGATAAATGTTATATAGCTCAAAAGAGATACCCATTTACCCATTTCTAACCTTGGTCACATCTGTGCAAAATACGGATTTACAGCATAAGCTGGGAGTCTATGAGGAACAAGAACAGACTGACCAAATAGAAAGATATGCCTTGAGGTCAGAGCATGTAGGAGAAAAGTGAGACTTGCCAACTATCAAGCTGAACTGGACCTTGCAAAGGAAATTAAAACAAACAGCAAAAAGAATTTTAGCCACAAAAATAAAAAGAGAAGAAAGAAGAAGGAAGTGATGTGGTAATTCAGCAAGTATAGAGGCAAAGATTAAACTTAATTTAGATGCTGCCAAAAAAACCCTTTCATGCAGATTTCAGTAACTAAAATGGTGTAGTACACGGAGGCAAAGTCAAGGGGCTAATGGAAATAAGAGTATGAAAATGGAACATGCCATAACTGAAGAGTAAACAACATTGAAAGAGCTTAATGCACTAGAGGTTAATGAGCAAATAATCTACAGCACTAAATTCTGGCCCGTGCAATTACAAATCCAGAAGCAAAGCTCTTTTATACATTTACCAAGTCAGACCTGTGTGCTAAAGAATAGTACACTTCAGCAGATTCTCCAAATAGACATTTCAGAGTCTGAAGTGTAAAGATATAGCTTAGGAATTTCAGGAACTGAAAAATATTCAGCACAAGATACTGAAAAGTGGAAGCCAGTGGAAATCAGAAGGAGTATAGAATATGGCATCTTACCAGAAGGACTGAAAAAGAGGACTACCACAAATACTACCAGAAACAGTCAAAACCCAAGCAAATCCCACTCATGAACGAACCTTCAGTAAGAATATTCTAGTACAGTTAGAGATGGTTTGGTAGCATACACAATATACAGAAAAAAAAATTTAGAGGACCTACAGTTGTCCAATCAGCACAACTTTGAAGCTCTTAAGGAACGGCTACTACTCCTCTAAATCTCTCGTCATGCTTGGAAAAATTACTGGATTGCATATGATGAGAAGACACACCCTCTTCATGAAACGCAGTGTGATGAACCAGCTGAATGGACTCGTAGGATCACAGAATCATTTAGGATGGAAAAGACCTTTAAGATCATCAAGTCCAACTGTTAACCCAGCTCTACTAAGTCCACCACCAAACCTGACAACTAGTCATGGTACTTCCAGTGATGGTGACTCAACCACCTCTCTGACCAGCCTGCTTCAATGCTTGACTACTCTTTCAGTGAAAACATTTTCCTAATATCCAGCCTAAACTTCCCCTGGAACAACTTGAGGTCATTTCCTGTTGTCCTATCTGGTAGATTAATGGCAAATTTCTGGTGGTAATATTGCTCTTTTTTTGACAAAGATGGATGATGATACTAAAACTCACTGTTGAACTACAGTAATTACAGAACATCTGTAGGGACGTAACTGTCAGTATACATGCATATTCCTGCATGTCTTATCTCAAATGCAAAATACTGCAATTTTGTATAGGTATCAGGTATTTCACTTTAGGAATAAATTAAGTTGGACTGTAAGTGAAGGGGGACAGCTGTACACGTATATGCTTCTATGCATTGCTATTAATTGTTAGACTATTGGTTTTGGCTCATATGACTAAAATTTCAGCGAAATTTGGACAAAGTCATTTAACCTACCTTTCTTTCCTGAACTTCAAGATAAGGTTTAATCTTAATCACTCCAAAATCCACTCTTTTCTTTCAAGGCTGTCCAGGAACTTTCACATGCAAGTTCAGAGGACAATCTCATCAGTGGTTTGAAGAATTTCAGGTATTACAATGACAAGGTCCAAAGTCATCTGTGAGTAGTTACACTTGAGAAGAAAAAGAAACAACCTGTAGCACTTTAAAAATTTGTATGCTTTTATTTTAAGATAATGGAAGAAAATACAGAACTTCACTTCTCCAAAGATGATCTTGACCTTTTTAGTGGAAACACTGAAAAAATAAAAAATAGAAACCATCTGTTTGGCTGAGTGGAAGAAAAAGCTTTCCCCAGTGACAAATTTAAAATGAAGAAAAAATTGTCTCCAAAGCATTACAATGGAGAAAGCCAACTTGATTGTATCTGAACCTATCTAACGCAGTTTAAGAATCAAAGGAGAGGAAAAAGGAATGTCTCTAAGGACCAGAAGGCCACAGAAACCATCCATAAGGAGAAGGAGTAAAAAAAAAAAGGAAAAAGTACACAAGTAATTCTTTTATAACAGCAAGTTTCTATATTCTCTTAAAAAATTGCACAGCAAACAAACAAATAAATAAACAGATAAGGGCCTAAAGTCTTGCAGTGCCATTTTTAGGGATCTAAAATGTCTAATCTCAATTAAGGCATTTATTATAATCAACATAAGTAAAATTGCACCTCTAGACAGAAATCTTCATGTGAGTATCTAACTAGGTTAAATGATCTACCCTTTAAGCCCATTAATTTCGTCTGTAATGTGAGCCTAATCTAACCTGCTTAAATATATGCCTTGAACTTTTAGTAGCCTACAACTGGAATAGATAAAACACATCTGAACAAAATAAACCAACTAATTAAAGGAAGAAATTTCTTATCAAAGCCTAAATGTGTTGACTAAATAAAATGAAGAATCAGCTAAAGATCAGTTTAGTAACCTGGAACAAATGGAAGTCAGAGGCTTTTTGAGAACACTGTAATGGAAATGATTTTAAATAATCATCTGGCCCCCTCTTCTCTGTCCAGCCACAGGGCCTGGGCCACCAGAAATCATAAATGATAATCAGTTAAATAATTAATTGATTTCTGTATTTATTAGATTCCAGGTGTGAGACAGCAAAAATTAGGTTCTTTTCATGTGCTGTTGTAAGATCTTGCTTCAGGAGTTTATACATCAAGAGAAGATGAAAAACATTAACCTACATTCGTTTGTTCCTATTGCCCTGTCCTGAAAGGTTCTCCTGCATGTTTTTCACTCTCAGATTCCTCCAGGCATTCAAATGAAATATCCTTGAGCGTGCAACATCTACTTTCATTTTCATCATATATATACCTCTCTAAAGTTCCAACAAAGCCGCCACATTATATCAGATAGTTTAAACTAAAATCAATGTCCACAGTTCTCTTCTACCCTGCCAAAAAACCCCAAACTGTTATAGTGCCCTGGGGCAACCCAAAGGGGCTGCTGCACCGAGTGCTGTGTTGTGTGGCCACGGCACATCTCTTCTGTGGACATCTAGCCTTAAACAGGGTAGGTATACACAATCTGCACCATTTTGAAGTCAGGGATGATTCCCTAGGGTGGATACATTTTGCAGTGTAGAAATAGTTTATGTCTTTCTTATGCATCTGCAAAGGGAGATAATTGGAACATTAAACAAAAAGATCTAAGCAGAATCAATAAGAGTGTCCATTTGGACAACAGACAAGGGCAAATATTTCTTTAATTCCTGACTTTGCTGCACATTTATTTCTTTCACAGATAACTAGAGAACAGGGAGTCTGGTGCATATAATCTACATTTCAGATGCTGCTTGTTGGCAAGTTTATAGTCTTTTTGGAAAGCTTTCCTCTTCTTAGCCTTGATGTCTTTTTATGCTATACCCTTCCCACTCCATATCATTGTTTATTCACTTTTTCTAATTTAAGCTGAATGAAAAGCAGGACTTAGAGATATGATGCAGTGTGTTACACTGGAGAAATGGAATAGCAAATGGTAAGAAATAAAAATAACTCTGCAAGTGCTTCAGTCCCTATAAAGAGTTACAAATAATGAAGCCGGTCATTAAGTGTCTCTTAGCAAAGAAAATGCTTTCTGTATTTATAGATTCAATGAATATTTATATTATAGAGATCTGATTATAACCTTTAAAAGTTTGATGTGATATTAGCTGGTGTACAAGGACACTAAAAAATATAAAACATAAAAGCTACAATCAGAATAGCAGTATACATTTAGGACCAATTTTATGGAGGCAGCACAATTAGAGGAATCCACAACCAATGAGGAACAACTTTCAGATTCAAGTTCCTTAGAATTTAAAGGGTATAACTACCTGTGTTATAACAGTTTTGTAAGTAACTGTGCAAACACTAAGCATTGTGTCTTACTGCTTTGAACTAGCCACATATTAAATTACTACAGATCTCTGTCTACTTACCAGCCAGTTTAGGAGCCCTGCTCTTTCAAAGCCATTTGAAAGTCTCTATCAATAAAGTTGCATACTCTACTTTTACATTTTGAGCTTACACTTTCTTACAAATATGGACACTTGTGCCCATACTGTACAGTTTTTCTATGCCTTACATTGAAATCAAGATGTTCATGACGAATGGCAGCATAGTCAAGATGAAGAAAAGAATTGTCTTCATTATGCATCAACTTGTTTATTCTTCAGCATTTCAAAAATGGATTGTAAAGGAGAGCTCAACATTTTTGGAGTGCTTTAATCACTTTGTGATTAAGCCAACTTCTACACCTCTTGAGAGAACACGAACATTTTAGGTGGAAAAAAAAAAAAAAGCATTAACATTATGAATAAAAGACTTGACCTTTTTTAATGGCTGTTATCCTAAAGGCACATGGTTATTTTCTCAAGACCTAGTGATATCCATGGGACAGTCATTTTGCTTTGAACATAACACCTTGTTACTTGTGTACCTTACCTGCCTCTTTCAAACATGCAACACATCTATGGCAGAAAAAGCTTAACAGTCAAAGAGAAAAGAAGTCATATTAGCAGGGCATTAGTTTTATTTTGTTTGAACAATTACAGTTTTACTGTACCTGCCAAGGCACATGAATTCATATATGGTTTTCCATTTTCATTGCAATATCTATCTATCTACCTATCTACAAAATCATAAAAGAATATGGAAAGTACATGGCGAAAAAATAGGTCTCTCTGTTAAACTCAAAAATTATTGAGTATGCCTCCAATATGCCTCCAATTATTTGCCAATTAGGTTACTGTCTGCATATCCATGTACTGTTGAATTGCAAAAATCAAGTTAAATTGCATATATATATGCTTAATATATTCTTTTATGTAATTTTAGATACCAATACCATAAATGCCAATTCTAGGGGGGGTTCCTGCTGTCATTAACATCCTTCTATAAATATATATGACCTTCACTTAATATTCATATACAAAGTGAAACTGTCACCAATACCAGTAACTATTTTTATTCTTGGTGGATTTAAAGAGAAGAAATAACTAAAAGTGAAGATTTCTTTTTAATATTAACTAGTGTCATGGTTTAACCCCAACCAATAACCAATCACCACATAGCTGCTTGCTCACTCTCTCACCAGCAGGATCGGGGAGACGATGGGAACAGTAAAAGCCAGAAAATTCATGAGTTGAGATAAAGACAGTTAAATAAGGAAAGCAAAAGCTGTGCACATAAGCAAAGCAAAGCAAGGAATTAATTCACCATTTCCCATGGCCAGGCAGGTGTTCAGCCACCTCCAGGAGAGCAGGGCCCCATCACATGTAACAGTTACTTGGAAGACAAATGACATCACTCCAAATGTCCCCTGCTTCCTCCTTCTTCCCTCCACTTTATACACTGAGCACGATGATTGCATACTTTATGGAACATACTTTGGTCAGTTTGGGTCACCTGTCCTGGCTATGTCTCCTCCCAACTTCCCATTTGCCCCCAGCCTCCTTGCCAGTGTGGCAATATGAAAAGCAGAAAAGGCCTTGGTTCTGAGTAAGCACTGCTCAGCAATAACAATACACCTCTGTATTAACCTTGTGTTCAGCACAAATTCAAAACACAGCTCCATACTAACCATACTGGGAAGAAAATTATCTCTACCCCAAAACCCAACCAAACCTAGCACAATTAGAAACTAGTGAAAAAAACACAGGGGGGAAAAAGCAGTAGATTTGTTCTATCTAAAATGCCTTCTAATTACGTTTATTAAGGATATCTCTACTGATTACCAAAATACACATAGGATGAGATCTTAATGGTATATGATGAAAAATTTTCCACTCCAGCTCCTTAAAAAAAATAAAAAAAAAAAAAAAAGTCTTTAGATTCATTGATCACTCCTTCATGGACAAGATAAAAAATATAATCTGGCATAGTATATTTATTCACTAATTTGAGGTTTTGTTGTTGTTCAGTTGGAATTAAAAATTGCATATCCTTGACCATTTAAGTATCCATAACACCTTCAGATGGGATTCAGCTCAGAGACATAAATTCAGAAGAAGCTTGATTCAGGTTTTGTGCTATAGGTGTTTTAAGGGACCTGAGACAGTCCACATTATCCAAGGCATCCAAATTAGTCAGGAAATTACAAAATTCTCAATCTGGATAACCACATTCAGTAGACCTAGTGAGTAAATTCAATGAAGTCCAGAGAGCTATTTAGCTTGCTGAATTCAACTTTCCAATTTATGAAGATGTACTGTTGGCTAGACTCCTTTGAATATTTTATGTAATGGCCTTTTGACTAGATCCCCACTGAGTAAAATGAGAGCTAAGACATAATGACAATACAGATGTCTCAATTTGCAAGCTGAGTCTCACCTCTAGAGCTTGCATGCAGCTCCTCTAGAGTTGTGTGAACAAAAGCATTCAGATTGAAGTTCATTTACCTGAACTATCATAAAACATAAAATCTAATTTTTATCCCAAGATATCTGAAATGACACCAAACATATATGTTTAGGCAACTCAATCCTGTCCTTAGGTAATTTTGTAATTTTTAATTCTTTTTTAATATCTTAAATAATTTATAACTAGATTATATGAAAACCTCAATACCAAAAATAACAACGTATTTTAACTCTGTTATAATTTATCCTACAGCTTTTCTTTAACCATACTTGTAATATAAGTTTATAAACTAAGGTATGAGCTATGAAGGCTGAGACTCTCACCTAGTTTAGACCACTTCATGTTCTGAACTCTTCACACTGTGTTCTATTTGCGAACAATGGAGAAAAATGTGCACTTTATTGCATGTTTCATCTGATCAATAACTGTGCATTTTAAGGGGAGATCAATCCCTTCATAAAATATTTTTCTCCATTGACTAAAGACTTGTACATCTTTCCACAGATCAAATGTAGTTGTTTACATTAAGCTTCATCAATCCTTCCTGTGCTTGCTAGTCATTAAAAAATACCTGCTACTGACTTCTGCAATTACCCAGCCTCTAGAAAGACAAAAACGGTCTTTCAGATGTGATCAAGAATAAGCAGAGGGAAATGTTGATTTGACACATTGAAAATCATAAAGAATATAAATAAACTATTAAAAAAACCCACACACAAACACAAAACATCCAAAAACACACTAAAAATTCTAAAACAAAATCCAAAAAAAAAACCAAAAAAACCTGCTAAGTCTTTCTCACTGCCCTAGAGCAATGACAAAATCCTACGCCCTGTCAACTGCTCATATAAATTCAGTCCTTGTGCAGCATCCAATAAAGAATGCAGAGGTCATTCTCTAAAAACCTTTCCTGCCCTTGGAAAAATGAGTTTTTAGTTTGTTAAAAATATCCAACCTTTTTTTTTTTACTGTCATACGTGTTACAAGACAGGCATGTTTGAGTCATATTTTCTGAAGAAATGACATCTTAGTTTAAATTGTTACAAAAAAAAATTTTCTGAAACATATAATTTTGTCATCAGACAACCTCTTTTAGACACAAGGATGAAGTAACTATTTTCTTGTTCAACTCTAAATCTTGTTTTTGTGAATAGCAAATGAAGAATTTAATCTTGACGCTTTCAAAAAGTACCATGTTCACATACACAATCAAAAGAAATTTTGGAAGCCTTCTTTGCAGACTAGAAGAACATTGACTGCAATGTCCTCAGACCTCACATCAGTGTCTTTCCAGTTCCCTGAGTAAGAGGTATGTTTGCTTACACTTTTCTGCTTAGGTGTCTACAATAAATTTCAAGGCAATGCCAATGCTTCTTTGCTATACCTTGAAACCTTATAGGAGGGAACCCTTGATGAGTAATTTCTACGCTGAAACTATTAGTTCCAGTCATCAGTCAAAAAATTTGTCAACTGAGTTATTGTAGCCTCATTTCTTATTTTCCATTATGTGCAGTTTTGTGTGCAGTCCATCCCTGCTATTACTGCTAAATAGACTGATGGATTATTTTGATATGGGGTTTTTTTGTTTGTTTGTCTGTTTAGTTTCTGACAACAATATTAGAGGTAAATAAAAATAGGTAGTATGGATTGATTTGGATTTTAAACATCTTAACCAACAGTTTTCATGGTGCTTATTCTGATAAGACTCCAGGATGAAAATTACGACAGACATATGAATACAGAGAGAAACATGGGTGATTACCTCACTAAATTTTTGGGCCAGAGTCCTCTAGGAAGGATATAAAAAAAATGATTTTTTTTAATTAAGAGCAGAGAATGAACAGGATGAAGAAAAATTTCAGCAAACTGAAAATAATGGAGACTTTTAAATGAAACTTGTTTACAGCAATTTCCTTTTTCAGCCTTTGACTCTCAGAATAAATCTTTGCCTGTGATAGACGAAACTTTACTCCTTGATTATTGCCTCCGATCTGCCTTCAAGAAAACTACAGTAACATCTGTTAATGTCAGCAGGAAAGTCTTTTCTATTGTAATTGTATCGAGGTAGGATGAAAGTGTGCTAAATCATTACATAAATTACTCATGTCTTGCTGAATATGCTGAGAGTTTCACCCTTCACTGAGGCAATTTGTGGGACAGATGCCTCACTTTTTCTAAAACATTAATACATCAAATATCTTGAAGAGCAAATATTTTTGAAAGCCTCAAGTGCAGATTAGTTTTCTGTAAACTAATAAGCATTTTAATAAATTGATGTATTGTGTTTGATTTCAAGAAATAGAGTTTAAAAAGATCACTCTGCATTACTTAAGTCATTAAACAAATTGCAACCTCCGTCTTTTGTCTTTGATTCAGGTATCTCTAGAGAAACACAATTTCAGTAAAGCAAACACAGAAACTTCATCAACAAATATTAAAATCTTATTCTTCCTGGACTTTCCAAAATTATCTTATAATTTTCTTCAGTTATTTTTTTATTTGAAATAATTCAGCATATGCTTTCCAGAAACAAATTCTGGGCCCAAAATTTGAAAGCAATTCCTAACGTTCTTTCAGGTTTTGAACTGACTTGGGTTAGGCATTCATACCTCATTATTTGATTCTGTTATGTGTCTGCACAAACCTAACTCTTGCAGTAAGGTTTCTAATATGATCTACTTTCCCACCTATAAATAATTAAATAAATAAATATTCTTCGACAGACCACACTTTACAGCATATATGAATTCTTATGTCTGCATGGAAAATGTCACTGCTACAAATTTTTGACATCGAATTTCTGATGGTTCCCATTGTGTAGTGATAAGATATGAGGCACAGAACATATATGACACTTGTATATCTCTAGTGGGCTAAACCAAATCTTTGGATTTGATCACACCTGAAATAAGCAGGTTGAATTTGAAAAATGCTTTCTGAAACTCTTGCAACTCAGACTCATTTTCAGTCATCATGTTAGTCAAGTCAGGCCCCAGGGAGAAATCTAGCCACAGTTACCAAAGGAAACTCATTATTATTTCCCCTTATAATCTGTTTTTATTACTTTATTAATGATAGTTAACTTAGAATGAGACTCCGAGGATGCTAAATGCCCTTGTATGAGCCAAAAGTGGCAACTCAGACTGTAAGTCCACCCCCAGGCACAGTGTTTTGCTTTTGCAGTCACTCACAGCAGGACCAAGCTGAGCTTGCAGCCAAGGCAAACTGTGTATTTGAAAACTAGTAAGTCCTAATTATACTTTGCTGTTTTGCTGTAAGTTTTTGCACTGCAGTATGTTCTTTCACTAAAATCATCTTAGTTCTCAAATATCAGAGTGGATCAGGACTGACTACAGTATAAATGTGGTGTTTGTTGCCATTGGGGATCTTATGCTGTAGAGAGTGATTTAAATTTAATCAAATGAAAAAAAAAATATCTTGTATGAAATTGTGCTGTGTCATCCTCAAACAGAAAATATTTGTCTTAAAATGAATTAATTGTCTTTTGTATATAAAAAAAGTTACTGCTATTCTGTCTACTCAGGAATGGGTACACAGAATCACAGAATGTTTTCTGTTGGAAAGACCTCTAAGACCATGGAGTTCAACCATTAACCCACCGCTTAAAAGTGCACCACTACTAAACATTATCCTTAAGTGCCACATCTACACATCTTTTAAATAGCTTCAGGGATGGTGACTCAACCATAGATATATACAAAGGATATCATATCTTGGTCTTCTGTAAATGAAAGCCACTCTGGGATGGTACATACTAGAACACAGAGGCACAGCTTGAGTGCCAGAGCCACTATTCTGTCTACAGGCTGCATTGCTTTGATAAATAACATACATGACAATTATTTTAAGATGAAAATTTAAAACACTGCTGACTCTTAGACAAATTGGCATGCAAAAACACCTATAATTTTTTGTTTAATGTTAACTATTTATTTGCTGTTTTACCACGTTTAATTAAAGATCTCTTCTAAATGGTTGTAAAAAAGCAGATATGTTTTAATCTCTTAATTATATATTTGGTTTAGAATTTGTTTGTGATATAGATCACATCCAGATCTCTGCATAGACTGGAATGGAAATATCCAAATAAAACATTTCATGCAGGAAAATGAAGATTTTTCAAGGCATACAATTTTACTTTGCTCATGATTTGGCTTCCTGTGCACAAGGCCTTTCCAGGTACTTTGGCTATTCCAGGCCATTAGCATACAAATCTTAGGCCCTGTGTTCTTCATCTTCGTAAATGACTTGGACGCAGTTTGCAGATGATACAAAGCTCAGAGGACTCAGAGGAGCTCTTGACTCCCTCGAAGGCAAGAAGGTCCTGAAGAGAGACCTCAATAAATCAGAGGGCTGTGCAATCACCAACCATATGAAGTTCAACAAGGGAAAGTGCTGGATTCGGTGTCTGGAATGGGGTAATCTGGGATGTTCCTACAGACTGGGGAATGAGATGCTGGAAAGCAGTGCCACCTTTGATACACCCCAATGGTTTAAGAGATAATCAAGACACACTTGACCTTCTGAAGGACATATAACCTCCAATATTACAGTAACTTGGAAAGCGAGAGTGCCTGATTCATTAAGGTTATCCAATCAATTACCTTTCCAGTGGAAGCAGGATAATAACTGAAGGGGTATGTGGTAAACAAGAGACACAAAATCTGGTAAACAAGGAATAAGGGCAAAAAGGGCAAAGACCAAAAGTCTCCAGATAGCAGCTGATGAGCCCTTGGGAAACTGCAGGCAGAGAGAGCTAGTCTGGACTTTGTGATTGGTAAGAATGGGAAGCAAGGGAACCATAGAACCATAGAAGAAGTAAGGTTGGAAACAATCTCTATAATCACTGAGTCCAACCATTAACCCAACACTAAAACCCCTTAACCCAGCCATGTCTGGATGGTTTTGAACACTTCCAGGGATGGTGATTCCACTACCTCCCTGAGCAGCTTGTTCCAGTGCTTGACCAAGCTTCAGTGAAGAACATAAGAGTTTAGGGTATTTGAGGCGAGGGCTGTGAGACAGCACAAAGTTTATGAAGTGATGTTTAGGAGAAGGGGGAGAAAGGATGAACAAAGAAGGAATAGACAAAAAAGGGGCTAGTGATGCAAAATGGGGCCAGTCAGTGCATTTGTCTGACCGAGTGCTTCATCTGATCACCACAGTCTGTGTGGTGACTACCTCTGTGTAATCTCACTCTCTGTCCTGTGTGTGTGAGTGCTGCAGGGCTGGGAAGACCAGCGTGAGCAGACTGGGTGCCATCTCCTGCAGCCAGGCCAGGGGTGTGGGTGTCCCTGGCCTGTAGAGTCACCTACTGGAGCCAGTGGGGTCTCAGCATCAGCTGCTGAAGCCAGTGGAGGACTTTAACCTCCAGCCACTGGGGCAGGAGTGTTTTATTCACAGCCAATGTGCCTGGTGCCAGCTGCAAGTGTATGTATCATTCCCAAACTGTGTAGGGGGGTTCTGTGCATGTGTGTGTATTCACTGGCAACCTCCAAGCTGGGCCAGACAGTGAGCATCAAGCAGGCAGAGGGGCCATGCTTGTGTTGGGGAAACCTGTGAATGTGCATGTGCTCTTGAACCTAGAGAGTGTGGTATGTGTGCTGCACTAGTGGTCTTCTGCCTCTGCCAGACCAAGAGGAGGAGGAGACATGTCTGTCTGGGCTTGTGTCTTGTGCGAGTCTTGTGCACATCCATCTGTGTGAACACTCATGTCTCTGTGTCTCTGGGATACTGCTCAGTTGCTCGACTGATTGAACTTGCAAATGGGAAGGCAGCAGCTGAATCCCCCAGCCTGAGCAGAGTTCCAAGTGTCCAAAGTAGACTTCAGCAGACAGGAACAAAGGAGACCCAGGCTGGAGTTGCTGGAGTCAATGGACACCTGTAACATCCCTCAACAGTGACAATCTGTTCATTTACTTTGATTCCTCCACCAGCATTCAAGATAGCTATAATCAGACCAGTGAATGGAATTCAAACATTTGAATAATTTTTTATATCTGTTAATTACAGCACATTTTAACAATGGGAATTGAAAATTACTGCACCTGGGGAGGAACAACCCTTTGTACCAGTACAGACCTGGGATCAGCACGTTGAAAAGCAGCCTTGGAGAAAATGTGCTGAGGGTCCTGGTGAACACCAAACTGATGTTGGACTGCAGTGTACCCTTGTGATATGGAAAGGCATCAGCCTCCTGGGCAGTTTTAGGAGGAGCATTGCCAAAAGATCAAAGAAGATGCTCCCTTCCTTCTATTCAGTACTGGTGAGGCCACACTTGGAGTACTGTGTCCAACTCTAGAATCCCCAGCATGGGAGACGTAGACATACTGGAGAGAGTCCAAAAAAGGGACAAAGGTGATGAAGGGCCTGGTACATCCATCATGTGAAAGAGTCTGAGAGCTGGAACTGTTCAGTCTGGAAAAGAGGAGGTTCCGGGTGAAATCTCATCAATGTGTATAAACAGTTGGTGGCAGTTTGATGAGTAATGCTCGTCTCAATGATATCCAGTGAGCTGACAAGTCAGTGGGCACATACTGCAACACAGGAAATTCCATACAAATATAAGACAAAAGTTTTTACTTTATTCACACAGGTTGCTCAACGAGGTCATGGATTTACCGTCACAGGAGAGTGGAGGGTGACCCAACAGGGGACAGCCCTAAGCAACCTGTTCTAGCTGACCCTGTTATAAGAAGGGACCTTAAGCTAGATGTTACCCAGAGGTCCCTTCCTCGTTCAACATTTCCACATTTTTGTGATTTTCTGTTTTCCTGTACCATACACAGCGGTCATTGGTAACTCCCCAAAAGTGGCAAATGTTGATTTTCAGTGGCCGTCAATAGGTTAATTTCTTCATTTTCAGAAGGGTAAGTTGAAATTTTCATTTCCTCATCTGTACAACTTCTGATGCAGATGGATTCAAAAATTTTGCAGGGCCAGAGACAATACCCAGCAACCTTCATTTCCTTCCATTTTGGGAATTTCCTTATTTTTTGGGTATCGTTGTGTGCAGTGCATTGTAAGCATTACTGGAAATGTAACAAGCCATTTTTTCTTCTTTAGTGCCTTTAACAGTAAAGGAGTTGAGGAAGGTGTAGAGGAAAGGGTAATTCTTTTATACAATGCCCTTTAAAATATACTGAAAAGTGAACTGGACACTCAATAGCATTCAGTGGGTTTTGTCTGGTTCTAGCTTCACGTAATGTGCAATAGATATTTTGCCAAAAACATTTCATGGGTTTTACAAACAGTTTCTTCCTTCCAAATGCTGAATTTAACAGTACTACAATGTTTTATGGCCTCCATTCTATTCATATGGCTTTAGCCTAGAAGTAAAACTCTTAATGATTTTGATTGTTTCTAGCACCTTCTGTGAATTCGGAAATTATGTTTCAGTGGGTTTAGACTAAAAGCCACCATTTCCTGATGAACAGTAGGTTCATACAGTTTGAAATACTGATAGGTGAATTTCATACACACCCTTACTATCAACAGATCATTAAGAAAGTAATTCATTTTGCATGAAAACAGTCTTGTTCCAGCCACGTCCTAATGGCTGGTAAATCTAGTGGATTAAATATTCAGGATAATTCACTCAATTTAACTTTAAAAATATATTTATACTTACTTTAGTTCATTTTTGTAACTTGCAAAATAAGATACATACTCTCCTTCAATATCATTTGAGACTTAATAGTAACAACTGTTGACCAGAAAAGAAATGAAATTATGCAATAAACATTTCACAAAGGAGAACTGTGCCAAAAAAAAGTTTAATAGATTATGAAAGGAAGCAATTTAAATGTGTAGTTGATTTATGGGCGGAAAGATGCCTTCACATTGACAGAATTTCTGGCAATTCAACTTTTTTTTGGCAGACCTTCAACTTTTCATTACACAGAGGAAGGAAGAACTATCTGTTTCAGTTATATACCCTAGGCTAAGGCCCTGTTTGCACTACTCTAGCAACACAATATTTATCAAAATTGCTTTAAATAGGCAGATAAGTGTTCCTTCTGAAAGGAAAGATCTTCATAGGCCAGACTAACTTTAAACGTCTTGTCTAAAAGCTATGTTTTGAGAATAGCTTCTTCTTTCTTTAAAAAGAACTTAACAGGTATTTTGTGGTAACACAATGCACTGCTATATGCATCCCTGTTCACAGGGGGTATCAGAGAGGTGGCCCTCATACACTTTACTGAGGAAGTTATCAGGAGGCAAAACAGTCTCCAAGGAACCCTAAACAGCCAGTCAAAGTTTGAACAACCTTCGATCTACTCTGAATTATAGACTCTTAATTATGTCTACAATAGAAGCAGTGGAAAGCAACTTGGAATTAATTTGGTTGTTTCTTTTCCTCAGCTGTGCTTTGCAAATTGTTGTCAGATCTCTTTAAAAAGAATTCATCGGTTGCAGCTCTCCACAGTAACTCCATACATTTGTTTTTCAGATCGGGGGTGGGGGGGGGGAGTTGGGGGAACACACCAGAAATTCAGGTTTTTTTCCCAGTCTGGCTTTTTTTTTTTCTTTTAGCTTTATTTTCATCTGTTCTTGGAGCAGCCCCATAAAAATTACCTTAAATAANAGATCCATGCACAAGCTGCCAGCGGATGCAGTCTGGCTTTTTTTTTTTCTTTTAGCTTTATTTTCATCTGTTCTTGGAGCAGCCCCATAAAAATTACCTTAAATAAGCAACTATAAAACTATCTCCCTTTGTCTACCCAGTTCTTCAGTGGCCCATGACTAGTTCAAGGCTTTACCACAGGGTTCCAGATTGTAGGTTGACTTCCCCAAAAACATAGAGCTAGTCAGTTCTAAAAGTGTGAAGTGATTTTTTTTTAGTAAAAGCTCTGCCTAATTGTTATAAGATAATCATAGACTGCAATTTAGTAGACTTTGAGTAATAGCAAAGGAATGTGGTTTAAAAATCTAAAAATTAACATTCATTCATCTAATTTGGTTACTGGAAGAAAATATGGCTCCATCAACATGATACTGAGCCTACAATAATTAGTACTGTTGAGAGATATGGTTATTAGTTCAGCTATAAAACTGAATTACTCTGATATATAAGTTTTAGAAATGAGCTTACACGTCCACGTGACATTGTGCAAAACTGAGGATGTATGCCAGTTCATCAATTGCCTAGGAACTTCATTGTCCTCCAGGCAACGTGAAAGTCTACTCAAAGATTTGAAGGTAAGCCATAAACACAACTGAAACTGAGGACAGAATAATTCAAATACAAAAAACCCTATGCATGTTTATAGACAGATTATGCAGACAGAATTTATACAGCAGTCATATTATAAAGTGAGAGAAATTAAATGAACAATATATAACTATCAAACACTGTGTACATTTCTAAAATGTTTTCATTGAGAAAAATTCCTGTCTGTACAAAATTGCTCTTGTCTCAGGGAAAAAGAACAATATATTTCCAGGTGAAATGAGAAAATATCTCTTTTCCTATTTCCTAACAAATGATTTATTTAGAAAAATAAGTTGGTCATCTTATACGTACTTTAAGCACTGTATCTACCCAGAACAATCAAACTTTGTGTTCAATAAATTAGAAGCTCTCAAATTTTAGGTATATATACTTCTTACCCACATTTTAGAAAGCAGCAAATGTGCATAGTTGATGTGCAGTCTTAGGATCAAGTCTACTATTTGCAAATATACTGGGGCAGAGTGATTTCAGAAAATAATTTCTGTGATACAAGTAAAAAGAAGGAAATGGAACATAATTTTTACTCTCCCAGAGATCTTGACATCTCTGTTGTGTTTCTGGCACATTAAAAGACAAGCGTGTGATGCAACTAATACTTTGAACATGCCTTTAAGAATCAAAGAGAGGAATTTGGAGCCATTTTACAGTGGTACATGGACAAATCCTCAGAAAGGACCACATGTTCATAGGCATGTTCATAGCCTACCAAAAACACAAGTTTGTCTTTGTAAAGTACTAATTTTTTTTTCTGCATAAAAATTTTACCCTAGGCAAAACAACACAAAATGTAATGCATTCTCCACAAAACAGGAAAATGCTTAGTATTGATTTGGTTTTATTTTCTTTGTTTCCAACAAGAATTATAAAGAAAGAAAACATTCAACTTTGGAGCAATGTGAAGAATTTGTGTCTTATTAAATTAGAGAAAGACCGAATACCACCTGTGATTCTGTAATTATACCTGAAACAGCAGGAAAATCTGCTACTACTCATTGAACCTTGCTACTGAGGAAAGTTGAATAGATCATTCATTCCATGGTTCAGAAGAGTCATTTCAAATCTGTGTACCACATGTAAAATTAGTTCTGACCTCGTCAGCCTCAAGCATCTCCTTCAGATATGGATCATTAAATTCAATCCTTAACACTCCAGGGAAAAAAACTAAAAAAATTTGGGTTCCTTATATTTCATTCTATGATCTCTAACTAAAACTATATATTGGCTTTGATTTTCCTACTGGAACCATCATTTATATCCTTGATGTATGAAAGCTGGGAGGGGTATCTTTCTGAAGGACATAGATTCCTCAAAACAAAGGCTAACCAATTAGTCTACTCCATGCTGAATCTTTATCTTCACAGCACCTCATGCAACAAGACAAACTTGTAAGAGTCTGGTATGGTGGAATAAGTCAGTGCCTGTACCACCTGGATTTTTCATTTCATGCTCACAGCGTGTCAAGAAGTGCTTCCCAACTCTACTATATCTTCCTCTTCTTTAACATATTAGGACCATTTATTTGCAGAGACATGAGTGGGCCTCTACAGTCTGCTGATAAAAAACAAAGAAGAAGCAAATTTTAGCACCTAATATTATGCATGGTGTTCATAGTTAGTTCAATCTCTTTCCTTGGGGTGATTCCAAACAGCAAAGTTCGAGACTGTAGAAGAGCTTTCCAACCCTCAGCAGTATGACCAAGTCATGATGTTTGGGTTTTAGCAAAAAGACAGGTCTTTGTTTACACCTAGGGGAAGGCAGGGCAAGTATCCTTCCCCTCTATTTGCATCATGAGAAGTTAGCTACAGGTTGAAGTTAGCTGTGTGTGCTCTGATCTCTGCTGAAAAAAGGTACTGTCAAGAGGGAAGTCTCCCAAGAGAAAGGCTCTTACCAGTTTGAGATAGGCACCTATGATGCTCAGGATAAACAACTATCTGAAGCAGCCAGTCTGTCCTTATAAACTGTAAAGAGAAATTAGATTTGAGCAAGATATCCAGTTTTAGGTTAGCTAAATTTATGTGGATCTTACCAAAGAGGCTTTAAGGAGATACGCTGACCCAAAGAGATGTAAACGTCAAATAATTTCAGTATAAAATACAGTATTGTCCTAACAACTGGTAAAAAACTACTCTTATGGCTTCAGTGATTAATGACAGGAAAAAGTCCAAGAGAATATAGAATAAAATATATAGAAAAGAAGCTAATTTGTCGGCTTCTATCCCGGTCTCTGCTGCACAGTCCTAATAGAATTTCTCCAGCTGCACATTTCACTAGGCCAATGTGTTTCTGTTTCACCATGCTGAGTCAAGACATTTTTACATTTTTTTCTGAGAACATGCTGCAACACTGCAAAACATGCTGCAACTCTTTGGCATATCTTCCTGTGCAAACACTTTACAGTTTGCGGTAGGCAACTAAATCCATTTGCTCCAATAGTTCAAGCCCACATGTTCCAGAACTCTGATAATATTTGTTGTTATCTTTCATTCACATGCACACACAAAAAGAGAGTGGGAAAAGAATTTAAAATTCTAACTCCCAAACGTGGCATTTTCCACAATAACTAGATAACTTCTTTACAGTTTTGCACTCTTATCATGAACAAGTTCTGTGGAGCAATTGCAATGTGTTCGGTGATGGATTATGGATAGCCCCTAATGACTACATTACAAAGTCACAGCTCCCTCTACGTCCTGAGAATGGGAGACTTTGTGATACCAGCAGTATTTTTTAAAACTCTGAGCTAAGAACCTCAGCAGTAAATTGCATGTTCAGTTGACTCATCTAGCCTCTGACTTTTTACGCCAGCACAAACTCTGACCTTCCATGGACTTGGAGCAGAGAGTGAATGTGGTTGGTCTCTTTCTGAAGGAGGCAGGGGGTTCACACTGGCTTCTTCAGTTTGATTTGTCTGTGTCAAACTAACAAGATATACAATTTCAAATGTTTGCCTTTTTTTGCAATGCATATATGGAAGATTGTTTTTTCACTAGTAAGGGAACAGAATTTTTATTTATTCTTTGTAAAAAGTAGATTCTACAGAATTTTTAAAAATCTATCAATTTGAGTGAAGAAATACTTCTAAAGCTGAAATTATTAAATAGTCTTGGTTGATAATTATTACCACAGACAACTGAAAAAACAGGTAATATTTGAAAAATGAGAGGGTCAATTTTAACAAGTACTAAACGCAATTTAAAATTTGAAAAATACAGTATTTGGCTCTGCATCAGTGGGGCTGGAAGAATCATTTTATCATAAGTTTCTACCCTCCCGATGAGAGCACATTGATTTATTTCATCATAAATCAAAACTCCTGCTGGTCTATGAAAGAAAGATCTGTAAGGTTTTGGCCTTTAAAAGTGGTTGGGAGCGTAAAGGAAAGAACCTGAGACTTTGCATGAAGGGAGGTAGAAAATCATACTGGCCAATAAACACACAGAGCAAAACTAACAACTAGTGTAAGAGAGCACAAACAAGTAAAATTGCATTCATTTATGCCAGCATTTCATCTCACCCTTCAACATGAAACTGAAGGGAGAAGCCTGACTCACCTAGCTCAGTCATATAATATCAAAGATAATAGTATCAGACAGTCTCTCATGTATTTATCAAGACATCTCCAACACATGGACATGCAGAAGTGTTGACTTTGAAATGGTAAAACTTTGATCCATAAAGCTTTTCATGGAAATGCAGTATATTTGAGAGGGGCGTCCAAAAAGATTTAAACATAAGTGAATAATTTATTGCAGAGTATAAGTAGGATAACATGACAAAGATAAGAACAATGCCTTTAAAATTAATACTCCTCTGCCCATATTTTAAAAGGGAAGCATTAACCTTTTCGAAAGTATACTGGTTAACCTTTACTCTCATCTACGAATTTGTAGTGCTTAATTATTGTCACCCATTTAATAATTGTATCTCATTCTTTGGTCCTTAGATTCTAGCTAGGCCCTAATATGGAACATAAGATTGAAATTTTCTGTTACACAAAAAGAGCATCAGACACAGATTAGGTCATTTTCATCACAGAGGATTTGTAATTCAACTAAAAACAACTAAGGCTGATCATCTCCTTGTGTCTTCCAGGTTTGCCACTGCTTCAGGGAGGGTGTAGCACTCTTATTATCTTCATCCTCTTTGACATTCAAAACATTTTCAGGAAAACAATTTTTTTTTTCATATCATAAGTACAATTTGATGTTTATTTTTCCTCCCAAGCTATAGTTCTTAATGAGTAGTAAGGTATGTGTTTTGGGTTTTTCTTTTTTTGGCTGGTTGTTTTTTGTTCCAGTAAAGTCTTTTTTCAGTTAGTACAGAAAGTACTAGAGTTTGGAGCTGGCTGGCAATTTTCAGATTAAAAGATTGACTTGCATCAACCAGAGCAAAAGAACTACATGTATTCTTAGGATTTCATGATGGGATTTTCACTTTGTGCAATGAGATACAGAGACCGCTATTGGAGAACACAGTAAAAGGAATTATGAAATATTGTGTATGTTAAAGAGGAATTGAAACAATAACATATACAGAAGGGTGGAGATCCAGGAAAAAAAGATCATGAAGGTAGAGCTTGTCATATGAAAAGACACTAAAATGAGCAAGATTTGTTTAATCTGGCAAAACCAAAACTGGGAGGGGGTATGATTTTTTTCTAAATACAAGTAAAGGGTAAAACAGAGATAGAGAAGAAACGAGAGACAGAGTTAGGCAGTTATGGTCACACATAAGATTATTCTGGAATTAGAATTAGATCTCTAATTAGACCTCTAAGCAGAACAGTCTCTGAAATTTAACCAGAAGAGAAGTTCAGGATCTGCTTTGGCTCATATAGGTCCTAGAGAAATTTCAAGAGAGCTTGATTAAATGCCATCAAAATGCATTATTATATAGATTTCATTTTCAAGACGACATTGTTGCTTGAGTTTGAAATTGATGATGTAGAGAGTTCCCATCTAGCAGACATTAATTTAAGTTTCTGTTTAGGGTGTCTTGCCTACTGAGATAAACCTCTAGGATCGAGTACATTCCTTCCTGAAAATGGCACTATTAAAACATTTTGATTTCTAAAATATTTCAATTAATTTTCATTGGGACAGACTTCCCATTCCGAATGGTGCTGACAATAACCATCCAGACAACTTATCTTAAAATTTGTGAGAATGCTGCCTCAAGCTATTTTGTCATTCTATTACATTTTAGATGTGTATCTTAACTATCTCATTGTAGTCTCAGTATTCATTCATCATCAAGTGATGAGGTCTACACCAAGCCACAAGCATGATGTGCCTATGAAATTAGTCTCCTCATTATCCAGAGTGAAAGATCTAGCAGAACATCCCTCAATTCCTTTCTGCTGACATTTTGGTCATTACCCAGGTGCCATTTTAACCTACTGTACCTGTTCAGTAAAATATTTCCAAGAACAGGAACTGGAATTCCTCTTCAAAATCAAAGGTTTGCGCAGGATGGAAGCATGACCCTGAGAGATCTTAATTTTGCTCACAGACTATTCCATGAGGTGATATCTTTCACTATCATGTCACTATAACTATGCTTTGGCAAATGACAATTATCATTATTCAGATGGTGATAAGGAGATATGGATTCAGCCTTACAATGCAATCTGTAGTAAAATTAATTGAACAACTTTCAAGCTCAGCTATCATCAATAAAATGTTTCAACTTGTTCGGTTTAATAGTCTCATCTTCAATTATATTTGAAAGAGTTTCCAAAGACAGTTCATTTATAATTTTATATCTAACATTAAGAATCTTCATTTTGTTAGAGAGAAATCCTTCTCCAAATGCTTAAAGACAATTATCTCAATTAGTAAGTTCCAGTAGATTTTTTTTCCTGTCAGTATTTTTCTCCCATTTTCACTTTGTTTCAGTTATTGGGATTCTGCTTGTAATGCATGACAAGGACAATTATGAAGGGTTCACAGACAAATATATCCTCTAAGTGTACTTTTCAGGTTCCCAGTTTGTCATTCTGACTTATACTTTGTCGTTCTTATTAAAACCTGTTAAAGTTTCCTCTGAGACATTCAAGCTTTATGACAGGTAAAATGAAAAATTCTGTGTTTCAATCAAGGAGCTATATGAAATCAGCCACTAGGGAATGTGAAATCCAGAGAATTATCCTAAGTAGCACATCCACTCTCCAAAACCTAGGCAAATCACTGTTGTAAGTTTTGCTCTAGGGAGTAGAGCATCCAAAATTAAGTTCTGAGTGTAACCATCTGAAAGTATTCTTGAAAAAGGTACTAGGGCCTCATTCTTTTTAATAGAAGATGTTAAGGAGACTAAGGATCACAGTAAAACTGAAGTGATGAAACCTTTTGCTCAAAAAGTGAGCTTTAGTTTCTTTCTCTGGTTGAAGAATGTCAGTCCATGTTTCTTCCTTTCTAGGTGACTCTGCAATGCAGTGCCTGTACCTCTGAAACATGTCAGGAATCCAGATTTCCAGTTCCTCCTCCTTAAATTTAGTTTTTCTTACTTATTTGATTTTTTTTGAAAAATATTATAAAGGAGGTACTAACCTATCCTTTACCAGATGAGTGAACAAAGCACAAGTTTCTTCTACCCTACACCACACGTTAGGTCAGAAAAGAAAAAGAAAAAAAAGGCTAGCAAATGGAAATCATGTGGCACAGATATGCCTTAATTACACAGCGTTGTACCAAGAACTTTATTCAATTAGGCACACTTTGGTTCTTAGTACCATTTAAATCATTCTCACGTATCTTAGATTTTGAAATGGAGCTGGCAGACATGGTACAGGATGAGTGGGAGACCCAGGCCTATGGGAGAGTACCTGGAGGCCAAGCAGAATATCATAGGATTGTTCAAATGACACTGAAACTGCATGTGAAGGCAACTGAATCAAGCTCTGAGTGTCATTTTGGGAAATTTCTTCAATTGTCAATGTGCTGCAATCAAAGAAAATGACAGGCACCCTGAAAGCTGCTTCCAGACTTGTGATGGGGAACCTGATAGCACACTATCTCTTCATCTGAGACAGGTGATGAAGAGATTAGGGACAAAATTAAATGGAAGAAGTGGGAACTGAGATAATGTGGTGAGCTTGGAGAAGTTACAGAGAGTGGTAGAAGATTCAGAGAAGGGAAGCAGACTCCACTATTGTTCACAATAACAAAATACACAATTTTTTTCTTCAGGGAGGCCAAAATCAACACATAAATTCATAAGGACGGACAGCATCAGATTGAATGTTGATAGCAGCAGCACAGCTGCTCCCACTAGCATGTCTGACAACACAGCTCTGGAAGGTACCAATGAAACAGCTGCCATCTGTTTAGTCACTGTTCTTTTTTCTTGCTTCTTAATCTCTGCGGCGGTGTTTGGGAAATATGGGGGCACCCCAGGTTTGGGTTACGAGCCCATTACCTGGGGAATGAATGCTCCCCCCCGCCCCCCTTGCCACCTGGTCCCAGGGAGCCCAGGCAAGGACTCACGCAGACCAGAGGAGAGAGACGAGAGAGAGAGAGAGATTTATTATGGGTAGGGGTATACATAGGTTTTAGGAAGATCAGAAAAACACCAATTAAAAGTCTCAGGGGGTTTACAGAATCCACCAATAGCAAGTAAGGGTTAACATCCAATAGGAAAGGGTTAACAAAGGCCAATGAGAAGACTTCTAGATATCTTCCCAGCACATTCCTGAGTAAAGATAACAGTTTTTGAGGAGGATTTTTGGGAAGAAGAAGCTGTGACTTAGCAAAAACTTACAAAAAAGCCATTTTGAAACATGTTTAAACAACATTAAAAACTTCTGTTTTTACAGTATTTAGGCTGTTTTCTTCATTCTCTTCACAAGTCCATTTCTGACAGGACTTTTTCCATCCAACATATGGCATGTCGACTTCCACAAATCTCACGTTATTCTCAGGATGATTTTTTAGTCCAGACTGTGATGTACAGCATTTATATTCATGTCACTATAGACTCTTCTACCTTTTCTAGAGACAATAGGAATGTTCCATGAGGCTCCATAAGCAGTTTTAGGAAGAATTTTTGAGTTTATCCATAGTGGAAACATGCAGAATGTATGCCACTCTTGGGATAAGAGACAAAAAAAAAAAAAGTGTGTGAAAAACACACTGGTATCTGTCACCATGCAGACCATTTCCCAAAACACAGTTCTCTAGGCATTCTGTTCCCCAAACGAGCTCTAGTATAGTTCCTTTTTTTTTTTTTTCTTTTTTTTTCAAGTTACTTTACTTGAATAATAAGTAAAATTATTGTTTGGTTTTTTTTTTCTTAATTCAGTATGAGTAACTGAGGAACATAACTCACCAATGAAGGATATAACTAAAAATTTAAATTCCAGGGACACTTGGCAATTCATTTCTCACTTACTGGACGATTGATGCATTACTAATGGGAGCAGATCTTAGAGAAGGTAACACTGTCATTTTAGCAACATTCCAACTGTCTTTGAAAGTAAAAATGTTGGAAGTACAAGCATTACCAATAAGTCAGTGTTAACAGGACTTAGAACACAACATTTTGTTCTCTCTACATTGAAAATATGTGCCACATTCAAATTCCTTGTCTTAAAGCTCTGAACAACTCATACTGTTTTCAATTCTTCTTTTTGTCTTTTCCAGGGCTGTAAAATTGCCTTCTCTCCCAAGCTGGAAGTACTCCTTATTTGAATGATTTTCTGTTTCCCTCTCCTCCTTTTATCTTTGTGTAATCTTACTTTCAATCTGCATGCTCTATTTACAAGTTTCTTCATCTTTTATACATCGTAGGGCTTCCATTCCACACTTAGTTGCCTCTATTGTACACACATTCAAAGCACAAAATACTTTTACAGCAATAGACCACCAGGTACAATCTACTGTCCATCATGCCATGTGGGCAGTGTATTAATTTTGCAGGAAAAAAAAACGTGCTATGGTGACAGAGGCTCCAAGGCTGGCTCCATGAGGAACAGTACATGAACAAAGACACATTGCTTCCAAGGATAACTAAGTACTGTTTGCCTGTCTTTGGACACTGAGCTAAAAATCCCTGACAGACTTGAGCTGGCTCCCCGCAGTCATTCTTACTTGTCTGTAACACACTCTCAAACTCACATTGTACTACCTGTGTATCCAAGATCTCTCATTCCTCACCCTGGAAAATGAATAGCACAGTGTGATGTTTGGATCTTCTGTGCATATCTAGCCATATCTTATCTATAAAGAAAGGCACGTATGATATATGTGGTGCATGTTTTCTTAAATTTGCACTGAGATGGAGACAAACCAAATAATCCTGTAGGTATTTTTCACTGCAGCAAACTGAAGTCTGTAACTGGAAAGAGGGAAAACATTTAGGTACTTTGCAAGGAATTACATTTTCCTCGTGTAAAATCAAAAAAATCAAAGTTTTTCTGGAGGTTTTTGTAATTTCGTATCAAAACACAAAAACAGTTCTCTAATTGCAAAGAGCGAATCACACCCAAAATATTTTACTCTGTGCATATCTCTCAGGTACAGTTTAGCTTGGGACTTTTCTTATGGAAATACATTAGTTTTGAAACATGCTGGCATGAAATATAACTGCATTCTAGTTCTGAGATTAGGATCTTTTAAATCCTGAAGATCCAAAAAATCATCATGACAGATTTATAACACAGAAACTCTGAAGGAAATTTATCGAACATACTTAAACAGACTTTGAATTACCTGCTGGTTAATTAGAAATGGCTCCAAAGCTAGCCACTGTAAAAGGCTTCTCAGTAAATTGTTTTCAAACCCTAGGGCAGGTTGTAGTCATTATGTTTTCTTTACACTCTACACAAGATGGTCTTTGTTTAGTAGCCTGCATGTTACATGTATCCTTTCACGTTTTCCTAATGTTTCTATTTATTTATTTATTTATTTAAATTTTAGATCCAGTGTTATTCCATTATTAGGTCATGTGGACATTGTTAGAATAGCTCCTATCTCTCTCTTTACTGTTCCCTAACTAAAAAGTTAGTATTTCAGCTTCTTTGGGGGGAAAGAAAAAAAAAAAAAAAAGGAAAAAAAGGAAAAAAATTATGAAAGAGAAAGAAATGCAAGGAAAGAGAGAAAAAGAAAAATGAGGAGAGAAAGAGGGGAGTGTGAGTGAAAGACAAATACAAATCTACAAATCCATGGAACAGAAGACTGTATCAAAAAGGAAATAAATACACAGAAGATTGAAAATATAGCTGTGTATATGCTGCTAACATTCCTGGAACTGTTCAGTAAGCTTACATCTCTTTAAATTTTAGCAAGTGTTTAAGCAAATGAAAGACTAATTCATGTGCAAAAGAAATGTGCAAAGCACCTAGCAAGTTCTTTTGCTAAATAGCCACTTTTTGGCATGCTAAAAAGGTGACCCACTGTGTACTGAAGCCCTCCCATTTGCACTTGTCTTTCAGTAAGTTCCAGATGTGAACAAGATGAGAATCTGAATGGATATGAACAGAGAGTCCTCCTTTTTTTTGTTAGCACCACATCTACAGACCAAGTCAGAATACACTCTTTACTATTCTGGTGAATTCCCTCATCCCACTTTTTCCTAATCTTTCTCTCACTCTGTCCTAAGCTTTCTCAATAAGTCTTCACTTGTGCTCATGTACTCGTATTGGAATCACTACTGGAGAGAGTCACGATTGTTCAGATGCAACGTGCATTTGAAGCAAGACCATCCCAAACTGCTTCGTTCCTCTGAATTTTATTCCAAGTGAAGTTCAACACCTTTCAGTCTTAATTTTAAGGGCAAGCTTTACTCACATTTTAATAATTGTTAGATATTTTTTAACTCGTTCCAGTAATTTGCAAAGCTGTTTAGGAATAAAAACGTGTTTCCATTGAGTCTGTAAATCTATAGCATGCTGATCAGCTACTGTTGTGTCAAACATGATCCTTGTCAGGTAAATTGGAACCATTATCTTTAGAAGAACTCCCTAAAATACAATATGTATCAGCCCTCAAAATCATAGTGTTTGTGCCTCTTATCACTGATATCTCATGGATATATTCTGTTTTAATACAATTTTTCCAGTTAGTTATGAGCACATCTGAAGCAAATGTTTCATCTCTCTAAAAAAAATCCCAGATTATCACTGAAAGAAATTTAAAGCGCATCTAAGCATGAGGGAACAGAGAGGAAATATGTGCATCTTGCAACTACAACTATGAAAAAAGTTTGCAAATCTGTGACATCATAAACTACTAATTATTTCCACACTTAGAAAAATATTAGAATTTATTAGGGTCTTTCCAATATATGGAAAATATTCCACAAGTGAGGCAACTGTAATTCAGGAGAGGTGGGTCCAAAATGAATTATTAAGGTCATTTCTTCAAGAATGAATATAAATATTTTCCACATTTCACTACACCAGCCACAGTATATACACGAATATAACCTTAAATGCTGGCATTCATGGGATCTGTGCATACGTAATAGCTATCCTATCTATTTTAGGAATTTCGAAGGCACATGTTGCTTTGGCATCTACCTTTCATATTTATGTAAGTTTAAGGACTAAGAGAAACTTAGTATATGTCTTCCATCTTCGCTAGCACAGAAAACTGAAAACTATATGCAAAGACTTTGGTAAATGCCATGACAAATCGATGTTGGTATATTCTGAATGTTTACATTATCAAAGATAAATACCAAAGAGAAATGGGTGGACCTGGAGCATTCCACAACAATTTATGGTTGCATTAAGAATCAAGATAATTAATATTTTATGAGGCTTAATCTTGACCTTGGGTTTTATAGAACTGAATAAAACCACAATACAGAATATTTCTTTTTAGGACTTGTTCCCCTAAATAAAAGGACTAGTAATAGTACCAGAAAGACATACAACTGCAGTGTCTTTATTACTATTACTATTTCCTTTTTCATCCATAACTGTGTCGGTTGGCCAAGTTACAAGTCCTAACCTGAGCTGTTGCTTCTTGGCATTTCTGCCCTGTCTTGCCTTTCCTCATCAATGGGCAGGCAAACTCAGTTTGACTGTTCATGGGCAGGCAAAATTACGTGTTCAGTTGAAAATGACTCACTGTGGAGAATGCAACAGCACAAGCACAGAGATGAGGCAATGATAGTAAGTTTAGCCACACAGTTTGATTCAGAAGAAGATATATGAAGAGATATAACTGTCTTGCCTCATTCTATCTGCTTTCAGTGGCTAAGATTGTTTCATTTAGACTTCTGCAGAACAGAGCACAGTGTTTGTGCACAGCAGCCAATACATTTAGGTTTTATAAAGTAGCAAATGCTGGTCAAATAGCTGCAAGTTGTCTCTTAAAAATCTATTTCCTTCATGAACAGTCATCCCAAAGTCTTGAAGAAAGCATATTTAAACACAGACAGTCACTTGATCGAAGCTCAAGTTAAATAGCCAAACACATTGGTGTTGTCTGTACAAATAAGTCAGTTATGCCCTGGACCATCTGTTTGTACCCATCTGAACTGGGAGACAACCGTCTGTCTCCATAAGAATCAACTCTCACCCTCCCATACAGGAACTTCTCATCAAAAGTGTCTGCAGAGAACGGTCTCTGTCTATATTCACTCCTGAGCCATGATTAGGAATTTTTCTGGGACATCTTTATTCAGCTTATGCCAAAACTGTGCCTGGTTACAGTATCAACAATTGAAATGTAAAGAAATTCGATTTCCTTCCCACCACAAACAAAGCACAGGCAAAATGAAGGTGTTTTCCAGAAAGGTACAAAAACCAGAAAAGAAGTCCCTGGTATTCCTAAACTGGAAGTCAAGTGCATGCCCCAGTACACTGTCCAGTTGTGGCATGCCAGTGCCAACTGTTGTACCTTGCTGGAGTGCTTGATGGCTCTTTCCTGTGGATACACAGGTATTTTATCCCCATAGCAAGAAAGATGTTGTGAGAGGAGCAGAGAAGACGCACAAAAAATAGAGGTCTAGTATTAGAAAAATAAGTCTTTGAATAAAGGAAAAAAGAGAGCAAAATTTGGCAAGGGATGAAACTCAGAATGGGTTTTTACTTTTTTCTTTTCCTTTTCTAAAAATCTAAACATACAAGTCATGAACCTGCAGTAATAGTAGCTTTGTGGATTTTCCAGACAATCAGGCAGCAGAAAGTCACCTGATCCATCTGTGAGACCTGGTGAGAACCAGCAAATATAATAGGCTGCAAAACACCTGAAACTGCTGGCATTGCAAACACTTCCTGCCTAATTCTGTTGGACAACAGACACAAAGCCGACCCTGTAATTACATCCCACCCCAATCTACATTTGCAGTCGTGTAATTAATACTTCCTCTGTAAAGCAATGGAATAATTTAGAGAGCGGATTTTCAACCTCAGTCTGGGAAAACTGAGAGAGTGCGAGCTCTGCTTGGGCATTTTAGCTACAGGGAAATGCTTTTCTGATTCCATTTGCTCACAGAAACTGTAATTAGATGCTCAGAGCTCTCTTTGTGCTGGAGGAGAAGAAAATGATACTTCCTTCCTGTTTAAAAGCCACAGGCAAGAGCGGGTGAGAGGAGCTTTTACTTATGCAGGAGACTTTATGAGAGTGATAAATGTAGATGGCCCTGCAGACTCAGCCAGCTGAGAAAGTGTTGTGTTATTGCACACAGGGAAACATTTAGCTTGTTGTTGTGTCATTAAAATGTTTCTTTTCATAAATCATTGTGGTTTCACAGTAGGCATAACAAAATCCCATACAGTTACTATACAGAAAACAAATACTTTTCTGTTTCTTATCAGGCTACCCCCCGATAAACTTTCACAGAGTTGATTTTTTATCTGCTCCAGATTTTCCTCTCTCTCAGTATATTGCATACAGAAGTGCATGCAATATATAAAAAATCATGATGGTGAGGCATCTAGGATGCTTCAAAAGGAAAAACTAAGCATAAAGTGTGAAAGACAGTAGTACTGGAATTGAAGAGCAAGGTAAGGATCATAATTTTGGTCTTAGGTATTGCAATTCCACTTCATTCCCATTTTAAATGGAAAGTAACTGGCCCAAGAATACGTCCTTGCAAACAATGACTCACAGATAGTCTCATTTCTGTGTTTACACTACAGTGAAGTAGTGGTTGCTTTAGCACATGGGTTACCTGCTCAAGCAACTACCTTTTCAATGTGGGGAAAGGTTGGATTATAATTAGAATTTCGTAGTTCATTCAAAAAAAAAGACAAACAAAAATATCCCAACTTTAAACGTATAGAGAATTGTTCCTAGTACGATTTCCTTCATGAGTTTTATGTGCTTTGGGAACAATGTCATCCATGCAATATCAGGAAGGTATGACTGACAGCTGCCTTCTTTGAAGGGCCCTCACTTTCCATAGGTACATAGGGGAGGCATAGCTGAATTCAGGCTTTTCAATGCAAGGGCAGTGAAAAGCCTCTGAGAGGTTCTTGAAGCTCTCTAGGCTTCAAGTTATTCCTGAAGTAAAAATACAATCTTTGTCTTTTCAAACATACAAAGTTTTCCACATCATAAGCAGTTAAGAGTACAATCCAGTACTTCACAGTAGCCAATACAGTGCAACTTCAATGGCATTCAGGCATCTAAGTCCCAGATCACTCCCCAAAAATCCTTGGCCAAGATCCCAAGGAGCACTTACTCCAAAGCCTAAGTATCCTGTTATTGCACATACCTGAAGAGGATACGTTCTTTACTGATCCAAACTGTTGAGTGCCTACTCAGCTCTTTGAATTTACAAACTAGGCAGGTCTTTACCACTGAAAGGACACGGTTCTCTCCGTGTTAAGACCACAGTCAACACTTACCAAAAGAATTGTACTGATTTTAAAACCTAGCCAGGAAAGGATGTGGTTCCTACTGTTATTATATTAACTCTCTGATGAAGGCAGAAGGTCTGGATTCAAATCTCTCCTTAGCCTGCAGGTATTTGATTTGGTATGCACTCTACACACAAAGTCATGCAGTAGTCAGGAGAGGAGATGCGATACACCTGTTCAATTGAAGCTGCATGTCTCTGCGGTCAGCAATGAAAAAATAACTGAGTAAGAGGGGGATTAGGTAAGAGTAGTCTGACTCTGTAGCTTATTGATTAGATCACTCTCCTGCAACTGATTCCTGAAAGGAAAGCAAAACACAGAAAAAGGTGTTGGACTTTGCATTACACACCTGTTGCCTCACTCAACAGTTTAAATCTGTACTTTCATTACTATAAGAGAAATGGAGACAAAAGACTCCTATTTCTTCAGTTGCATTTGGCTGAAATTCTAAATGTTTTTAGTGATATCATTCATTCAGGAGAAATAATTCTACTGATTTAAAATCACCTTCCTTGCCTAAATTAAGAGCCATGCCTTGTGGAAGTTATTGTATCAGAGGAAACTGCCTACAGGAAATTTGCATTATTCAACAGTTACTTCAAATATCAGTAACCTAGTATCTCTGTGTTCATAATCCTGGTTTTTAAAAAGTGGATACAAAACCCCCTTTCTATTTCTCCTGCTTGGTAATAGGATATGCTTCAAAAAATAGTATTTGTTTATGTACTTCAACTTAAATTTTAAATATGCAGACAGGTAACTAAGTATTTGTAAAGTAATAAGTAGCACAGGCTTTCTGCATCACTTCAGCATATTAACATTTGAAATCAAGGCATTAAAAGTCTATCCCAAATGAAAGGAATTCACTTTCAATCTACTTGAGTTTTGAATGGATTTTTCATAGCAGACTCAGTAATACCACATTCATACCTCTGTTAGTTATGTAATTTTAATATTTAATTTAAAAAAATAAGCCTCCAAAACAACAGATATAACCTGCTTTGGAGCTTCTGCTCAAAATGGTTTGAAAAATATATTTGCAAAATTTCAGTGAAGTTTGACTAGTAGCATATTTTAAAGCTAGCAAGAAAAGCTTGGACTCCGAAGCCTCGACAAGAAAGGACAGAACTTTTGACCATTATATCAGTGCTAATGTTTCTTTCCTCTTTCACTGGCCTTTCCCTCCCCCTTCCCTTCTCATAGTTTCATGTGCTGCTCTTGCAATTTTTAAGCTTTTGAAGATGTGATCCACTTCTCAAAAACAACTATGGACATTTTCTTATCAAAGTACAAATACTGTGGATGTAAAAGCAACTTAACTGTTACTCTCAGATTTTTTGAAGGACAGAATATGAGGTAACTAAAAAGAAAACAATTGCATGATTATTCAATAAGGCACATGTAAATTTTACTTGCTTTTTTAATTTAGATTTTAGCTTTTCATCTTTACTTGCTACTCAGATATCATATGCAAGCAGCTGATATTTTAAGAGGGAATTCTGCTAAACAAGAAAATAGGAATTCATAAAATGATACTCAAATCATAGAATACTTTTAATCCTCTGGTAGAGAAAAAAAAATATCAATTTTATGCAGCTGAACCATCTGATTGTGAATTCACAGAAGTTGTTGCCATTTAAATGTTTTCAGAATACAAATTAATAAACATATTTACTTCATTGGTAATATTTAATAATTTCTTCCACAAATTGTTTTTTGAGTTATGGAACAACACATGCACAAAGAGGTTCTTATCTTCCCTTCTTTTTGTAACGGAGATGTTACATAATCAGAATAAAATTGATGATATTGGGAGAAAGAGTACTTTTAAAGAATATGAAAAACAGATTCTCTGAAATTCAGCATTGTGTGCTGGAGCCCTTGCTGCTACAGAATTCATCTATGATATCTGTAACAGGGAAGTGGACATTTAGTCTCTTGATCTCTGTTCATACAGTGATACGTTCTTCACAGGTATGAATTCAGACTAGAATTCTCTAGAACACTGCCACTAATCTTGGTTTTCTTGTGTATTTATGACATTAATAAGAGAAGGCCTCTGTTATACTCCCCCTTTACAAAATTTTAGTTTACATGAAGGGAGCAGAGAAAGGTGAAGAGAGCGCTCTATGAAAGTGTCTTTAAAATTAACATGTTATTGAAAGGTAAAATGGAATAATAATTTAATTTGTGATATGGACATCAATTTTTGATCTCTAGGGTAAGGATAAATAACATATTTATGGTCTGCGAGAACCACAGACTCACACAGATATTTACCATGCACAGAAGCCCCTGTAGCCACTAGAGTAATCTCTTGTGTGGAAAATAAGTATTAGGAAAGTATCACTAATGCAATTTAGCATCTGAAAGCAGGAAGGAGAGCTAGCACAGAGTAACCAGACAGTTCTCCACATAACACAGTTAGAAAAACACTGGCTAAGAATAATATTTCATGGTATGAGTTATATGTTTGCATGGAGACAGATGAAGCCTTGACTTTTGTGAGCAGTTTCATTAGCTTCTTCACTGTACTATTCCACTGCATAAATCTCACTGAAACAAGGGAAACTATAGTACCACTGAATTTGTTAGAACAGAATACTGCAAATTAATGACATATCAAAAAATATCTCCTCCCAGGTCATTCTTTAGAAAGGCACCAGAGACTAACAAGAGCAAGATAAACCAAAGGAGGAATTTGATACAGTTCTCTTCCTTTGAAATAAATAAAATATTTTGTTATGGTCACACTGAAGTCTACGGAAATCTGATAAGAAACATGGGCCCATGTCTGCAGAAGATCTCTGTACTTCTAAAGGAAGACCAACATCTCTCTGATCCATGGCAAAAGTGTCTCAAATACACAAGTGCTTCCAGGGCTTTGGCCAACCATCACATGGTTCTGGTGACTGCCTTTCCCTAGCTGTGGTATCAAAAAATACATGGTTTCATTTCAACTTTTTTTTTCATTAGACTTACAAGAGCTGTATTTCCTCCAAATTTTAATCTTTCCTTTCTCTAGTGTGGACTGGATCCAAAGCATTCTTCTTGAGGAAGTGTTAGATATACTAACAAAATGGGACAAGTTTAGGTTTGCCATGACTCCAGCCATTTGACAGCGACCCCGTCCTCAGTCATAGAAATGTTGCTTAGGTTGTTAAATCCATATGAATAGATCCAAGGCCCTGTATACTAGAAAAATCTATTCAGTTAGGGAACATATGAGATATCTTCATATCTTTTAGTCATCTTATATTTGGCACATTTTCCATGTGCCTTAAAAAAATTAGATGACTTTATGGGAGGCAGCTAACTCTATCCCATACAGGAGATGGGAAAGCTTTGTGAAAATAAATGCAGTTCCCAGAGAAAATTGTTTCCTTTTGCAGACTCCATCATTTCTACCGTCTCACACTTAAACCCTAACATAGGAGGCAAAATTTGAAGTTCAGAGTCTTGATAGCAACAAAGCCTTTTTTCCAAGAACTTCTGCAAAGGAATCTAATTTAAATCAACAACTTAAAGAAAAAATAGATCTCTGGATTCAGTAGATGATATTAATTAAATTCTTGCCAGTTTATTTTTCATCTGATATTGTGCATATGATCCTCTTAATGCTTAGAGAAAACACTCCTCTCATCAACTGGACTCATCCATGTGGCAACTCGTCTCTATCATTCTATCTATCCTGTTTAAATGAACATGTTCTGCTATTTACATTAGAGTCATTTCCTTGCACTGTCACCAATAGCCATGAACACTGAGAGATCTAACTTGTACTCCCTCTGCTGGTTATCAGATTTGCAGTGTGGCTACAAATCACAAAATAACTGAGGCAAAAAATTTGGCTAATACCTGCAAACCAACATATCACTACAACACAGAAGGAACAGTCACAATGGTCTCAGGGTCAAGGGCAGGACCAAAAGAGCAAATATATACAGCAAAATATTCATTTGCCTATTTTTGTGGAAAAAAAAAATATCCAGTAAGCTGTGCAGAATTCTAAGGCATTGAAATGGAAAGAGGAAGACTGACTTGAATCATAGTGTGAAAAGCAAAGGCACCCAGAATAAAAGAGACCTTTTGAGGGTCAGCCTGGGTGCTCTAATGGTCTCCTTGAGATGTCTTCACTTACTTGAGAAGGATCACTGAGAAATTGCTAATTTAGGCACATAAATCCAAAACCTAAAATTTGGTGCATGGAGTACACTGAAGTCCAGTACGGGATGGTAGCTCTTAGCAGCTAATAATGCCAGTTTATTTTCTTTTTAATTTGCATGTTCTGATCTCTTTCCTTTCTGATTTTAAATTATTACTAGAATGGTTTTTATTTTCTGTGCATGCACACGATGAGACTGATGGTATCTGTCATTCCTGAGTTCATGTTTCTCTTTCCAGTATACGTCAAGCTGCAATCCCTGTAGCTCTACAAGATCCAGTCCTTTTAAGGGCAGGCATACCATCTGCAATGCAATCTATTGTGTACTCTGACTACCATGGCTTGTGAAATTACCCATGTTTATGACACTCATAACAGTAGCAGATGAAGCCGAAGTCAGAAATGGAATGTAAGGGTGCCAGATGTCCCAATTTTCATGGGACATTCCCACATTTAAATAAAACTCTCACATCCTGTTGACAGAGACCATTGTCCCAAGACCTGCACATGCAGCATCCTCCTCCCCCTGCTTGCAGGGAGCACTACATGTGGTATAACCCCTCACCAGCACATCCTCTCCCATCCCCCCCTCCATGAGGGTCTCAGATTCCTGCAGCTGCCACACCTGCAGCCAGAGACAGGGAATAATGGAGACGGGATTTAAGAGGGAGGGGGAAAGAGGCAGTGCAGAAGTCAGCAAAGAAGAGTAAATCAGACAGAAAAGGAAGGAAGAGAAGCAGTTTTGGAAGAACAGCAGCAAAAAAGAGAAAGGAAGGAAATACGTGAGGAAATGAAGAGAAACAGAGTAAATATTTCTAAAAGCAAAAGGAACTTGAATGATTTAACAAAGGCAGGGAAATAAAGGGGGGAAAGTGAGAAAGAGAAGATTAAAAAAAAGGTGAAGGTACATAAAAGCAGATCAGAAAAGAGGGAAAAGGAGATGAAAAGAGATGAAGAGGGAAAATGAGGGAGAAGGCCCATCATATCTAAAGCTGCAGCTCTCCCACACATAGGTAATTCATACAAAAAGCCATGCTGTCCCGTTCACTTCTTTCCATTTTTTTGCAGAGACTGCACACAACTTTGTGCTGGAGCCATCAGAGTGGGGAGCTGCGAGAGACACGCATGAGAGCACCGAGCAGCCCTGCGCAGCACAGGAATTGCCATGAACTCCCAAGGCCTCCTCGCAAGCAGCTGCTATTGGAACAGCTATACGGTTTAATGATTTCTCTCCAGATTCTGCTGGATAACAAAAGAGTGAGAGGGGGATTGGGTGGGAGGCTAAAGCTGAAGGTGCAAACAAAGGCCAGCCAAATTTTCTGGTACATGTTGCATGACCATACAGCCCCTTGTGTTGACATGACTAAATGCAGCTCTTCCCCTGGGCTCCCATAGGCTTTTTTATTGTGTAATAATCATCATTTCCTGACATATTTGAAAAAAAATCTTTTGCTTTCTTATTGTCAGTTCAACTGTCTCCCCCCATGAGAATCCCAGGGAGAAGATAGAGTTTGCAGGAGTCCCACCTGCTTTACTTGCCTTTCCAAAGCAGAGGAGAGATGTGTAAAATGAGAAAAACCCTCAGCTCTGAACAGAAACTGAATTTCATCTTTGCAGACCCAGTACACATCACTACAAGGCTGAGAGCCCCACAGACTTGTCAGTTTTCTCCAAACATCCTTATTATAAGAGTACCAGGTGGGCTGTAGAGAGCAGCTGCTACTTAGGAAGAATTTCAACTTCTCAATTCAGACAGGAGAAAAGAAGACGATGTAGTATGGTGAAGAATGAATTTAATATTTATCCACTGCTAAATAGGGCAAAGAAATTGTTTTGATAGCTATATTCAAGTTCGAAGCTAAGTTTGCACACCCATGAAGTTTGGGTCAACTGCATTTGTTCTGTCTGCTTGAGGCAAAGACCAAGCATGAGCCTTGCTGCACTTTCCCTGTCTTCAAACCCGCAAGCCTAAAATTTCCTGACTGGAGAGCCAGATGACTTTCTGCAGACCACAGTGTAGGTGAGACCAGTGTGTGGACTCAGATTGCAGAGAAGCTGCAACCAAAAACCAGAATTAGTCCCCAAACTTCAAAGATGCTGTAGACATGCCTACTTATTGTCCACCCTGGCACATGGGAATGGATGGGATGAATTTATAACTTATAAATTTTTAAAATTTTTATTTTTTTCATTTGTCCTTTTCATGAACTAAGATGGTGGTCTCTTCATCTGTGAATTCTAGCATATGCACGCTTAGCAATTTTTAAAAATCACCTTCCCTCACAAGTTTGGGTAACTCTGTTTGCATGAAAGAAAAACAGCATTAAGTGCTTGCAGCCACACAGATACAGTGAGACTGGATGGACTAGAGTCTGTACAAGAAAAGTCTTTTAATTTTTATACAGAAAAGACTTGGATTTTGTGGAAGTAGACAATATGTTTGCACGATATCTTTGAAAAGAGGTTTGTAGGTCCATTGTGAAACCTCTCAATTTTTTCCACATTTTTTAACACCCCACTTCAAGTAATGACACAAGTAAGACTGTGATTTCTTCCAGTTGAATTACTTCACTACACAGGAGAAATACCAAACAGTATACTGCAGAATATCTGTGCATTTGACTTGTTAGCTACAACACATCTTGGAGAATCAATGTTCAGCTGATATATATCATTACACTGAAGGAGGAACAGCTCTTACCCTGAAGACAGCATGGTCTATCCACTCCAGAACAATACAGTCATTGATAAAGTCTTTCTGGTTTGTTTTTTTTTTGTTGTTGTTGTTGTTCTGTTTGGGTAGGTGGGTAGGGGTTTTTTGTGCTTTTCTGTCTAGGACCAAACTCATTTGGCACAAGTTCCCACACCAAACCCAGCATCACAACAAACCAGAACACAAACATCCAACAGAATAGGAAATGCACTGCACATTTGTGCAGCTCCCAGTGGGGATTCCCCTGGCTGTCCCATCTTATTGAAACCGATTTCTGGGAACATGGGCTAAACACAGAAGAAATGCATAAGAGAAACAGTATGTCCCAACACACTGCCTATCCTTTGACTTTATTTTTACCACAGTGATTAAATTTGAATGATTAAATTTGCTTCAACTCTCCTTTTCTTAGCAAAACTGAATGAGGCAGATTTTGTTGCTCAAAAAACAAGCTTAGTAAAACCATTACAGAGTACACCTTCATCTGCAGAATGGCTTGTACACACAGACACCACAGACACACACTATTTTCTGCTGACATCCCTAACAAATAAAAAGCTACCACGACACCGAAGTCTTATTTTCCATGGGACTTTAACCACCTTATCCATCCATGCATTATGAATTCATAAGCATAGTCCTCAGCCAATTTAGACTGCTTTGTTTAAGAGACCCTTTGTTACTAAGCATCCCAGGTTGTTCTTTATTTGCAATCTGTCACTGAGGTTATTTGTCTTTCCAACAGCTTTTTTTTTTTTTTTTTTCCCTCTNTTTTTTTTTTTTTTTTGCCATCTACAACATTTACCATAATGAATTTCTATTTTGTTTAAATCAAATCACCAGCCTTAAACCTTAATCTTAATTCGCCAGTATCAGGTGGCAATGAACTCAGATCTCTGTGACATTGTTTTAGGAATATTTACATTCCCACTTACAGATTCATTTTGTTATCTGTCAACCAGATTTCTGTGTGGTGAATATTGACTCTCTTGAATTTCCTATATTGCAATTTTCCAGATGTCACATGAAACAAATTCAAATATAGAACAACATAAATTTCTGTCATAATAGTCAGCCTGAAAAACCAGGTCTACATGTTCATTAAAAAAATATTTACATTCCTGAAGTATGTTGAGTGGAATTAATTATGTAAATATCCTTTAATTCTTTAATGGCTGCTTCACCTGTGAGACTCTTTCTCAGATTCAGTGTCAAGACATACTTTTGTGGCTCATAAATTTTCTTACAAAATTTCTCATAAAATATCTCTCATAAATTATTAGAACAACAGTAACTTTTGTTCAGCATCCTGGAAAGTCTCCCATTTTGTATTCCTTGTTTAAAATCAACATGAATGCCTCAAAAAGCTCATCTGCCAATGCCTTTAATACTCTTGGTTACAAGTCCTACAATCTACTGGATCCAAAATTGTTGCACTCTTAATTTTGTCAGTTAATGTTTGCTCCAGCTACTGATGAAGCAGAACATATTCATTAGCATTTCAAGGTGTGAACTAATTCTCCTACTTCAAACACAGAACAGAATTTTTTTACTGAACACATCTTATTATGTGACTACAAAAAGCTATTTATTAAATATCCTTGTCTTTACAGAATGACTAAGATAATTTCTATCTCCTACAGAATCTATAACATAGCTAGAGTTATTTCTAATAATTTAAATAATTTGTCTCATTTCTTTATAAAAATGAAGTGTAATTTAAAAAAAAAAAATATGGCTTTAACTTTTCATATCCAGTGGCTGTATTCTTAGCTGTAGTCTGCAATGCTTTAGTTTTATTTTCTTTGTTGGTCTCTCCCAGACAACCTATCAATAGTGGGGACTTTTTCCTTCATTATGTCAGGAGTTCCTTTCAATTTTGGGAAATTAACTTGCAAAAGACTTGTGTATTTTCATCAATGGCCTGAGTCATTTTTGGCTACATATAATATATAAACCAGATTCCTATTAATTGTATTAAGAAAATATTTGTTCCTAGTTTAGTGATTAATTCACTATTTTCCATCCTGATAAAATTCAACACAAAGTAACTTCAGTCAGCCATACTCTTTGTACTCTTTTGTTTCTGTAACTTTCAGGAATTCATGGAATCATAGAATCCTTTGATTTGGAAGGGACCTTAAAGATCACCTAGTTCTGACCCCCCTGCCATGGGCAGGGACATCTTTCACTAGAACAGGTTGCTCAAAGCCCCTTCCAACCTGGCCAGGTGTTCCTGGAGAGGTGCACTAGTGACTTCATGAGATCTAAAGGCTCCCTCCCCAGATGATTCAAATCCCACATAATAATGCAATTATTTTTTTTCACAGACTATTGGAAACTGTTTGAGAAACTCATAATGTTATTACCTAAGATGATGACATAGAGATTACACCAAGTCAATATTTAATTTTATGAATTATCAGTGAATACTTTGACTCGCACAGAAAAACTTGCACTTGTTTCAGATTTTGCCAAATCTGTTTTGAAAATAAAGTTAATAGATAAGAATTATATACCTTTAGTCTGAGACTGAGGATGTTACTTTTTAAGGTTATTACAGGAGTTTGATGCAGAGCTTATTTTCATTTCAGAGTGATCCTTGTAATAAGCTAAGATAGAACAGTACATAAAGAAACTACACTACTCTCTTCAGGTGTTTAAGGGTTTTCCATTTCAGTCTATATTTTCTCAAAATCCCAGCTCAAAAGAGCTTATTAACAACCCAAATAAAATGTTGCATTAGCCAACCAAAAAATCAATTGCTTATGTAACAGTTCCAATTCAATTTTTAATGATTAGGAAAATTGTACCTTCTGACTCCTCTTCCCACTATCAAGGACTGTTTGGAATTGACAGTGCATGCTGGTAAGTGCTTAGGTCTGTCAGAAATTCCTTTATAAACAATGGAACAGTGGTGCAGTCACCAACACATGAGCAAGGACTCTACACATCAGGTTTTATACATAACTAATTTATAAAATTTATATTATGCATTCACAAAACATTTGCTTTGTGTCTTTAAACTGCCTACATCATGTAATATGGTATCTGTTCCCTGAGAAGATGACAGATTTCTAAATCATAAAATAACAAGTAGTGAATTATTTTAAGTAAAAATTATTTCCATTGCCTAGGTATACATGTAAAATAATAAACATTTTCCAGATATTCTAACTTGATCAATTTTTTCACATGATTATTCATAAATTACAAATAGAAGATCATGAAAGTGGCCAAATGAAAACAACTGTAAAATTTTCAAATGGACATAATTTAAGCCTTGTGTCTACAACAGTACTGTTTATTTTCACAGATCAAATCTTGCTTAGAAAATAATTTTTACAAGTTTATATCTGCTATCACTTCAAAATTCATTGTCATTTCAGAGCATTGAATATTGTTTTTCAGGCCCCCCAAATGTGCTTTTAGATATCTGTACCTTAATTAAAATACACAAAATTCATCGGAATTATATAAAAACATGTACAAATAAATAATAAATGGAGTGAGAACTAAGAGTATGCATGTGGACTGTCATACTTTGCAAGTAAAGACTTGCAGAGCCATTCATCTTCAAAACAAATCCTGCCAAGCATGATAAGATCTGTCATACTCCAGCCAAACTGGTAAAATAAATGTAGAAAGCAGGAATGTAATGTGATGTGACTAATCCTGAGACACAATACAGGGGAAATGAAGGCTCTCAATATAGCAAGGAAAAAAAATGCTCGTGATACACTGAAGGTTGAAGAGGAAAACGCTGAAGAGTTCTGTGCCTATCATGCCTTACAAGAGTTTTGAAAATGCCATACACATTTCTAATGTTCTTCACTGAATCTAAAGTAGTTTTTCAATTTTTTTTTTCTTTTTAATTTTAGATGTATCAATTACAATTTTCTCAACAAGTCACTTCCTTGTTTCAGATTCAGATTTTTTAGAGACCTAACCCATTTGGCGTCAGAGTAGGAAAGCAGATTATTCGAAAACTGCAAAATGCCAGTTATTACACTCCTGTGAAAGTTTGACCACTAGTGGCACAAATTCACCCCCTTGGAAATGCATCCTCCCTGAGCAGAAGATTCAAAAGGCTGGAACATTATTTAAGCTGGCTTTTAAAATTATGCATAGTCATAGGATGGACAGAGCTGGGGGTTCCTAGAGGGCCTGTCAGAACAGAGACGGGAAAATCCAGCACACTCTTTTGCCCTGAGGGTATCTCTGAGGCGGGACACGCCTGTGCTGCTTTGAGGGTCACAAGAAGGCATTCTATTCCCCAGAGCCCCTTCAGGGACTACCCAGTCGTCTCTGACTAACAGTAGCTTTATTTTGCTGGCTGTACTCGCTGCTTTTTATAAATATGACAAAAGGAAGAGATTAAAAAAAAAAGGGAAAAAGGAAAAAAGAGGTTTCAGCAAATTATTTTTTTTTCCTAAACTGTCAGAAACCTTAGTGTATTTTGATATACTTTTCTACAAGAATAACAATGTCTGTGGAAAGACAAACTTTGATTCACTGTGTCAATGGATATCATATGGAAATAGACAAGCTTTCAGCTGGATCTGTTAGTCTAATTATAGATATTGGGCCTTGCTTCATTGATACAGAAGAGAGTGTGCTTCAGAAAATGCTGTAACTCTTTGCCTTTTTTTCTACTATTGGGTTCAATTGGCATCACGGGCAAAACATACTTTGTACTTAGAAACTTGCTTGGTTTTTACAGCTATCTGTACTGTTTTATTAAACAATATTACTCTGTCAAATGAAACTCGCCTCCCCTCCTATGCCCAGGACAATTTAATTTATTCTATTCATATTTCATCTTTCATCGTTTATTTAATGCCTTAGTAACATTTATAACATATTAACATTATAAGGATATTATTATAGTCACTCCTTTACAGCACTATGTGCTGAATTGTAAAAGGCTGAGCTACACTGACAACATTGCAGCTTGCAGTTTCAGATTGAATAGGTTGTAATTCCTAAACAAGGAGACCCAAGAATCAGCTGAGAAGGCTAACTCACAGGATGCAAACTAAAATTAGAGGACTGTTTAACCTGACCTTTATCTCAGCATCAGGGTTTTTTAGCATTACTTTTTTGAAATTGTACTACCACCACATGTATTCAATTTTAAATGAAAGAATCAAATGCATTTTCTCTATACTCTTGAGTTTTCCATCAGGACCTATGAAACAGTCAGTAGGATCTGACAGATCCCATTATTCAAAGTAGCTGAACTACTTTTTTATCATAGCTGGTCATAAAATTTGGCACAATCCCATTACTATTAATATTCCTTTATCATTGCACTTACTTTTAAACTACAAATCTGCTTTGCATCTATGGAAAAAATGCAGTGTGTGTGTACATTGACTGAGGACACGGCCAATTATCAGGGTAATTTATTTTATGAATTTACAGAGTTAAATAAGGAGCACTACCAGCATGTAGAAAGAGTTCCTCCTCCTGAGGCTACAAATCAGCAAGAAAAGGTTTCTTAAACTGGCACACTGAAAGATCTGGGTTTACAATCTGTTGTTTGAATGTGTTCTGGTTGAAACAGGAACTGACAGCCTGATTGATGGCCCTATTTCTTTCCTTATTGTCACAAATTACTTTCAGAATGCTAGTAATAACACAGTGTTAAGCTCCTATAAAAGGTGCAACTCTCCAGCTGGGCTTTCACCATGAAGAGTTTTGTCGTATTAGTGGAAATCACTTTGCTGAACGTTTAAATCCTGCATCCTGGAGAACTGTATAGTGCAGGAGACTAGTAGTGAGAACAGAATAAAGAGCCTTTCACCTCTCTGTTCCTAGCAAAGCCCGGGCTCAGTAAGAGCACCAACTGCTATTTCTACACAGAGACTTTTCAGTTCCCGACGTAAAATGAGTTTAGGCTAACCATTTGTTAATGATTACCCTGAAATCTCTTTCAATATTAGTGTTATAAGTACTCTGAAGAGCACTTCCCAGAGACATGAGGACTGCAAAATTCAGGTTGGGAACAAACAAAGAAGAGGTGATTTTTCAAATATCTCCTTCCCACATGATTCAAAAAGCAACTGGAAAAAAAGGGGTGGTGGTAAATCCAGCTAGAGCTATTAAAAACGAAGACAACGCCTCCATCCACCTCTGTGCAGTTTTCCTTTTCAAGTATTTATTTCATATTATAAAAGACATCTGCCTACAAAACCCTAAATGGGGAATATAGCACAGGGTACATTTATTTCATTGCTTGTCATGTTCTTGCCAAGGTGTCTAATGTCTCTCACAACTAACAGCAGGATGAATCCTTACTTTGACCCAGTGGGGATAGTTTTGTGTTACGTTTTTGCCTTATGTTTTAAAGCTGAAAACAGATAGCTTCTTCACTGTAGACTCAAACTGTGGGTATTACAAAGTCATAATTTCAATTTCCTAGAAATTTCAACATTTTTACCCTTTCTTCATTTTAAAGTAAGTCTCTAGTACCTTCCTCTGGTCTTGAAGACATTGCAGAAAATACAGTTAGTGTTAATTGTTTTGGCTTAGTTCAAACATTGTCCCAAGCTATGTAACGGCTGATTTCTTCAGCTAATTGTAGCTTTCCCTGTGTCACTTCCAGGCAGGATATTCTGATGCTAGCCTGAGATGCTTACGTAAACCAAATTCCAGCTTCATCCTGGTTACAGTAGCCAAGTGTATATCAACTTTTACTTTCCTTGCTGCTGCATGACCATTAAAAGAAAGAGAAACACACATTTCATGGAGGAGAGAAGTGCTGTATACATAATCAGGGGACCAGAACTCATCCAGGGCTCATCTGTGCCCAGGCAGATGCTCACTGATGCAACTTACAAAGTCCTGGTAACAGGTTCCTGAATTTTCTTCTCAGGACTCCAAATGAATAAAAAATTTCAGGACTACTGTCACCTTGGCAATTGCTCATGTCACTGAAGTTGTTTTAAGATATTTCTCTGTTTACTGTCAGCAATAAACTGGGTAATCTTTTATCCAAAGATAATTAAAAGCACAGAACAGAAAGGAAGGGAAAGACCTGATTCAGCTGCCTGAGTGTAGGTACCTATTCTAAGATACCTTTCAGGTCTTGCATCAGAAGGGTTTGGGTAACCCTCAGGTCCTGTGTGATATCTCCCAGGAATGTGACCTTGTCCTGGGTGCCCCAAGTCATCTCAAATGTCACCAGATTCCTGAGTTCAGGTGTCTGAATTGAGCGATTAAATAGTTAAGGTGTAGGTTGTGTAGATGGCTACAGTTTCATGAATCCTATTCAAAATAAATTCTGCTTTCAAATCTTGATTTTGACAAATCTTTCTGCAATCCTGAGGAAATAATTTGCCCTACCTCCAATCTCTGAAATATAGGATTAATTCTGCTCTATATTCATGAGTGTAAAACAGAATGATTATGGCCTCAACCTACTTAATATGTAAATTGCTCAATTTTTTTAAGGATTTGTGGTTTGTTAGATAAATATGCATCATAATAAAAAAAACCCCTTCTTTTATTAAATTGGAATACATTTTAACATTTAGTTGTACATCACTGTCAGTGAAATAATATGTTTTTCTGTACAACAGGATATATGTAGATTTGAAAACCTCCTAAGTACCTGTTGTCACAAAGAACAGATGTCACAGTGCTGAGAAAGACCTGAGAAAGTCATCTTCATCTCAGTCCTGTAACACATAATATACAACAAGCATACCACACCACAGATTTTTAATGAATGCCTCAGGAGAGGCATCAAACTGAGCACAACTGGATGTAACATCTGCAAAATGAAGAAAAGAGCAAGACCTGCCAGCAGCATTATTAACAGTGCTCCACGAGTCTTCAAGCAGATGTCATACCTGTTAGGGCAATGCAAATCACAAAACAATATAGCTTGATTTCCAATAATGCTACAATCTGATTCTGCATTATCAATACCAAACTATTTCCAGATATCTCATAATGCCTCAGGAGATCTACTTTTATAGATATCTGTACAGAAAACATAATTTTGCTGGATACGTAGTCCTCACAGTGTAAAGTACACACTAGATCTGCAGTAAACAATATATACATGACCGTTTTCAAGGTAGCATGATTATTCTGCAAAAGTAAAGCAAGTCACCATAAAGCAGTAAGAACTTGTATCCTGTAAGTTCTGAAACAAAGACAACGAAAAAAAAAGAAAAAAGGTAATAAGGAAAAAAACAGTCTAAGGTCTACTGGAAATAATTATGACATACTTTAGGGTATAATCAGTGAATCAGACAGTGGGTTTAGTTTCACATAAAGGAAAACAAACGTAAGTTTCTACCCTAAAAGTTTTGCAACTTAAAAACCTCATTCTTGTTTGAAATGAAAAGACCGTCAAAACAGCATTTTGCCATCACCAGTACACATGTGGAAAAAGAACAGTAACTTTTTAAATTATTAATACTATTTACATAAATATAAAGTATATTCTGTAAATACAATATATCTTAATATATGTACATTTTATCATTTGTAATTATTTATTTGTATTGATTTATGAATTTAAGTTGCAAAGGACGAGTTTCAGGGGAGATACCAAGCTGAAGTACCTTGGTTTATTGTAGGAAGCAAGAACTTTCTTTCCTCATCCATTAAAATGCCAGGAATCAATGTATAAATGACAGTTAAGACACTAAGTAGCAATTATTCCTATATCTGCTCATTTTAGGCAACCTCAGCCTTATCTCTCACTTCCTTCAAGATAGGATAAAACAGAGTTGGGTATTATAAGCTAAATCTATAGATTTCCTTTCAGCATTTTAGTGCTACACTTAGCACTAAAACAAGTTACAGGCAACCACAGCAAGGGAATTTATGACCTTACAAATGGAGGCAGCATGTGATAAATACCACACTATCAGTTGTTCAGGTAAGTAATATGTGCTCTTGTAAAACCTGTACTGAAAGCTGAGTAATTTATGAAGTAAAAGAAGTCTGGCTTCTTTAACCTCTCATGCTAATTTACTTTAAGATAACATGACGATAGACTTGTCTACTACCCTCTCCTGGTATTTTTAATTGCTATGTCCTCTCTCTTTCATTAGTGTATCCTATTTCTTCCATTTATCATGTAAAAGGAGTGAATGGTATTTCACCTTTAAAACTGAAATCCTTCTTCCTGATACAGGCTGATGGTTTCAAACCTCTTTTTTGAGGGGAAAAAAAAAAAAAAAAAACGGAAATTGCTTTTCTGGCCAGTGGCCATGCCAAAGTTGAAAACGTCTTTTAGTAAAGGTAAAACTTTCTAATGAATGACTTGCTTTTGAAAGAACTAGATGCAATCCTAGCAGTCACTCAGTACAAGCACTAACACACTCACACACACTCACCCCCCCCAAAAAAAAGAAAAAGACAACTTCCCATAGGTACTGCAGCACATCTCTCACTGAGCATGGAAGACTTTAGTTTTAACCAACCAGATTCCTGAGTCTGGTTCACTAAAAGGACAATACACTGGGGTCCAAACTATTTTCAGTTAACTTGTGAATAACAGGAATGTCCCTGGGCATTGCATAGAACTGAAGCCTTGAGTGGACAGGTCATATCTGAGCCCATGTTCTTCTTATGATTCTAAAAGTTCAGGGCATTACAGATGGAAAGTGTTACATTTCTGTAGCAACCTCTAGCATTGGAAAGGTTATTTATCTATTTAAGCAAAGCAAAGCTAGTCTAATAACAGACATTGACATTACCTCCAAACTTGCCAATATTCTTAGATCATCACATCTACAACCACACACTGCAGGCACTAGGGACACTACAGACAATACATGAGCTTTTGTCTGTTGAGAAACAGAATGGTCCTTTCCAGCTGTCAGGCTCTTACCATCAAATAAATAATGATTATTATTGCATGAACCCGCACTGCATAGTCATTTAGCATTAAGATCTGGACTATGTATTATAAAGTTATTAAAGACAGAAAAATTGGAAAAACAAGATCCTGCTTCTAAGAAGGTCCCATGATAGCAGCCCTTTCCCTAAAGGAACTGCACCAAGTAACCACATGCTCAGCTCTGCAGCTGGTTGTGGCATGCAGAACTCTCTGCAGACGTCATCCCTGGCTCTCCTGCTGGTTCTGCTGCCCAGCCAGTATTCTAACTCAGCCTGCTATGTTGAAAACACACATAAATAGAAATACCATTCTGCAGTGCTAACCATGACACTGACTTTGCCATGTCAAAGATCAAATTTGATGGAGCTCAGAAATGCTTGTGCATGAAGTCCCTCATCTGTCAGTCTCATAAGGACATCTTAGATATTCTGTTACTTCTCAAACATCACTTTGAGTTAAAAAAATGATTTATGCCCCTGGTTGGTATCCACAAAGAAATCTATGGAGGACTCTGTTCAAGTGCAAATAAACACATGTACTGATCAGCTGTATAGTATTTGAGACTCCACTGCTAAATTCTTTAGATCTTCACTGATTGTAACTGAGGCTAGATATTATTGTTCACTGACATCTGGACACAATTAGCTGACTACCACCTGCAGCTGAATCCCAGCCCTAGCATATTTCTTTGCTATCTCCTGGGTTGCCTCAGAGCTAAATGGTTGCTGCTAGATGTGAAAGCCAGTGGAGTGCTGGCTAGATATTTTCCCTCTTTCTAAGTATTCCCCATGTGAAAGTCAGCTACGTGTTCCTAAATATTAAAGAAATAATTAATCAAGGATTCCTATTGCTCTTAGGAGCTGAGACATAGCAGTAGTTTTGCAGCCACCGCTGCAGGATTGGTACTGCAGGATGTCTGAGCTGTTGAACAGCAAAAGTACTGTAACCACAGGAGTAGAAGCTCATTCTGCAAGACAATGGCTGTCATCTTGTCCTTCCACATTCTGCCTGAAGAAGTGTCATGACAGTGACCATAAAATAATAGAGTTTTCAATACTCAGGGATGCAAAGAAGGCCATCAATAAAACTTCTACTCTGGACTGCCGGAAGACAAGATTTTGGCCTACTCAGAAGACCGGTTCAGAGGTACCTTGGGAAACAGCCCTTGAAAACAAAGGGGTCCAGGAGGGATGGACATGCTTCAAGAAGCAAGTCTTGAACGCACAGGAGCAGGCTGTCCCCGTGTGCCGAAAGGCAAGCCAGAGGGGAAGACGACCCATCTGGCAGAACAGGGAAATTTTGAAGGAAATTAGGGGAAAAAAAGAGCTTACTGACTATGGAAAAAAAGGCTGGCTACTCATGAAGAGTTTAGGAATATAGTTAGGTCATGTAGAAGGAAAATTAGAGAAACAAAGGCACACTTTGAACTCAATCTATCCACAATCTATCTGTTAGGCATAACAAGAAGTGCTTCTACAAATACATCAATAGCAAAAGGAGGGGCAAGAAAAACCTCCATTCTTTGTTGAACATGTGGGGGAACATAGTCACCAAAGATGAGGAAAAGGCTGAGGTACTTTACGTCTTCTTTGCCTTAGTTTTCAACAGCAAGACAGGTTGTCCTCAGGACAACTGATCTCCGGAGTTGGTAGATAGAGACAGGAAGCTGAATAGCCCCCTGTAATCCAGGAGGAAACGTGCCGAGCTACTTGGATTCTCACAAGTCTATGGGACCAGATGGCATCCACCCTAGGGTGATGAGGGAGCGGGCAGAAGAG
>VXAY01001953.1:842311-880241 GCA_013399855.1 Oxyruncus cristatus | reverse complement strand
CCAGCAGTGTGCCCAGGTGGCCAAGAAGGCCAATGGTATCCTGACCTGGATCAGGAACAGTGTGGCCAGCAGGAACAGGGAAGTGATTCTTCCCCTGTACTCAGCACTGGTGAGGCCACACCTTGAGTACTATGTCCAGTTGTGGTCTCCTCAGTTCAGGAAGGATATTGAGGTGCTGGAGCAGGTCCAGAGAAGAGCAACGAGGCTGGTGAAGGGCACAAGTCCTATGAGGAGAGGCTGAGGGAGCTGGGGTTGTTTAACCTGGAGAAGAGAAGGCTCAGGGGAGACCTCATCACTCTCTACAACTACCTGAGAGGAGGTTGTAGCCAAGTGGGCAACCAGCAGTAGGACAAGAGGGGACATGGTCTTAAGCTGTGCCAGGGGAGGTTTAGGTTGGATATTAAGAAGAAATTTTTCACAGAGAGAGTAATCAGGCACTGGAATGGGCTGCCTGGGAAGGTGGTGAATTCACCATCCCTGGAGGTTTTTAAGATGAGATTGAATGTGGCACTTAGTGACATGGTCTAATAACCATGGCAGTGTTGGATCAAGGGTTGGACTTGATGATCTCAGAGTTCTTTTCCAACCTGGTTGATTCTATGATTCTATGATTCTATAGGGTCTTCCTTGGCACTTGGCTTTCTGTCAGGGCCCACCATTCTTATAGCAGAGAGTGTTATTATTTACCTGATAGATAACAAAGTGAATCAAAAAGGGATAGTTGAGAGTTATCCTGGCAGCAAACAGCGTGCTGAATCTCTTAATATTTCTCTGTCAAAAGCTAGAAATTATCACTAGTTTATCCCCACTCATCTTGTGTAGAGTTAGGAAAAGCTGACATGGCATTTAATTAGTTTGGGATTTATCAATAGTCCTTCGAAAGATAAGATGTGCCTAAAAGAATGCATAGGTAGTTACACCTACTCTAAACCCATCCTGTAATTTTAAACTCAGCAGATATGGTCAGGAAGAAATTCAGCCACACACTGTAGGAGCAGATTAGACATCTTTGAAAGGTGTGCCCTTAAGCATGTGTAAATACAAGAGTCTCTAACTGCAGAGATAACAACAGTGAAAGTACCTAAGGCAGGTGCCATCCAATTCTTCTGTCACCTAGTAAAAGGGGGAATAAACTATGTGAAAATCGAGAACAAGGAAGTAAGAACATGCACTCTGGCTCAACTGATATGTAAATTGGTCTTGCAAGAGAATCATTCTTCTCTTTAGACCACTTATGACACACTGTTAGAGAGAAGGACCCCTTTTTCTCTTTTTATTGCTGTTTTTCTTTTATTTTCCATTTGTTTTTCTTTTTCTTTTTTTTCTGCCTTTCTCTGTTTCTGAAATAGTACCTATATACAACAAGGGATGATAAAAAAAATCTAAAGGGGAAATGATTTATGTTATCACTCTTACATCATACAAAAAACCCACTATGTTAACTGATATAGCACCTTTTAAAGAAAGTATATAATATAAAGATCACTTTATCTGCCCATTAAATTGTGCCACATGCTTTGCTTTCAAGTACATAGCAAGACAGTATCAGGTGACTAAAGAGTTGAAACTGAATAACAACAGCAAGAAATTTACATGTCCTTCAGGGTGGACTCATCTTGGCTACCTGGCAAAACAGGGTAAACTCTGTCACAGTCAAAGAAAGGTCATTACTGTTTTGGAGACAATCGCGCAACTTGCTATTTTCAGTTGTGACTTTTGACATATACGATCCTGCTCCATGTCCTGTTCACTAAGAAAGTCCTCTTTCCATTGAAATATTTTTTTCAAATTTGTGGATAGTCATTGTTTACTTAAATTTCTTTTAGATTTCTGAAATTATTTTTCTGTCAAAAACGTAGCATACTCCCACTGAAAACTCCATGACAGTATGTCACAGTGACTTTATTACAATCTGCTTGGAGTGACTGGAAAAAATTTGCTGCTCAAATGCTTGCAAATTTGTATGAATTTCACTGATAACAGAGGCTTTGGACCAAACAACACTGTTTTGTCTCATTAAAAAGAGGGATAGATGGCATTCAGAAATGTTATTTAAATCATGTAGATAAACTTTCTCATTTTCAGCGTGTTCCTTGCCTTCTTAGACCTATCTTATATTTGGACGCATCCGGAGATATATTTTATGTGAAAGATATGCTCATTTTGACAGATACTTATTAAAGAAAGTATACATACCATTTATACAGTAAACCATGTGAGACAAATCTGTAAGAGCTACAGGTTCATAAGTTCATGAGAAATGTTTTATTACACTAACACACTTGCTTTAAGTCTGTCTAAAATTTCAGGAAAGCAGACTTCTGCCCTAAGCTAAAGCTCCTTTGTGATTTACAAATAATGGCAAATCCATGTCCGATATGCTTGCTGTAAAGGAGAGGAACAGGAAGGAGGACTACCCTGGTACTTGAAGAGCTGGAGTTTAAACTGCTTACCAACCGGAAACACAATCCTCAACAGGACTAGACTATGTTGACTAAATTCTACTGAAATGAGATAAATCAGTTTAGTGGGATTTGTGTTGTTTGTATCTCTTTTCAAACCAAACTAGTACATTAACAGGACTTTCTTTTCCCAAGCTATTTCTGTGTATTATAAACTATTAAAGGGTACTGTAAAACTCAGCTATCTGCAAATCAGTCCAAAATGCCATTGCAAATTCTGATATTCTCAAAGAGTCCCAGATAAAACTACATCAGGACTCTTCTAGGTAGCATAGATTAAAAAACCCCACAACTTTCAGAATTCATTATTTCCTCTCTCAGCATCCAGAAGATGTTGGCTCATGCCCTTTAGAAGTTCTCATCCTCTCCCCTTTCTCCTGTCCTGCCACTCTCTTTCTTTCTGTTGCATGCATTAGCATATGCATGAACAGAGAAATACACTTGCACATGTTCCTAGTGATTAACATACAAGACTTTCTTACTGTTCCTTTTGAAGATGTCACTTGCTCCATTGATAGTAAAAATGGTTGTTACTAAACAGCACGTTATTTTTCCCCACAGGATTAGAGAAGACATTCTTGACCAAGCCTTGAGTAAGGGAAAGACTTCTAAACAAGCTAAGATGCATTTGATGATTTCACAAAATATCACAAAATGGCAGAAGACTTTTAAAAATGTTCACAGAGACATTTTGACTCAGTCATGCCCAGTTTATTTTGCTTTTTAAAAACTACTATGATACCCTTTTTTTTTTTTTTTCCAGAAGTTCAGATAAAAGCAATTTCCCCCTGCAAACAATTCTGGTTTGAATATGCAAGAATTTTTAGAGAAAACATGAAGATAAAATAGGCACTGAAGTCTATTTCAGACTTCCTCTGATTAAAGCATATCATTATTTTACTGAAGAAGTATTTTCCATGCCTATGTGTTAGTGTGTTGATTGAGAAATACTGATTTTAAATTAAAAAGTGTACAAAGCCTGCATGTCTTTACTATATCCTTTCCAGCAGGAACATCTGGACTTTAAGGGATGTATTAAGTCAATGAAATGATACTATATGTTGTAGTGCTTATAACAGTAGGGGACTGGACTCTGATCCAGAAAGCTTCTCTTACTCGTATGTTGCGGTAATTTTTAGGAGACTGATCAGATCAGGCTGTGGGGGACAATCAAAATATCAAATTTAAAATATGTTAATAGCAAAATGCAGTCAGGAAATAACGTTGGCCCATTACATAATAAGCACAATCACCTCACAAACAGACACATAGTAAATGCGGAGACATTTAACGCTTTCCTTGTCTCGGTATTAAACACCAATTATCAGCTATGGGAATCCCAAGCCCTGAGCTGGGAGACCATGACTGTGAGAATGAGAAACTTCCAGCAAAGTCTGAACTTGGGTGGGATTTGCTGCTCCAGCTGGATCCCTATAAGTCTATGGGACCTGGTGAGATTCATCCCGGGGTACTCAAAGACCTGGCAGACGTCATTGTGAAACTTCTCTCAATGACTTTTCAGGAGTCTTGGGCACCTAAGACTTGGCCAACCCATTGAAAGCTGGCAAATGTCCCAGTCTTCTGTAAGGGCAAGGAGGGGTGACCCTGATCACCCCAGGCCTGTCAGTCTCCATTCAGTGCCTGGCAGAATTATGGAGAAGGTTATTCTGGGAATTCTGGAATAACACATGAAAGTCAATGCAGTCATTGGTCACAGCACAGATTCACCAGGGGAAAGTTCTGTTTGACACACTCAGTTTCGTTTTGGGACAAAGTTCCCCATGTAGCTGACCAAGGCAAGCCAGATGAAATATTTTTGGATTTCAGTAAAGATTCTGATACTCTCTCTCACAGTATCCTGCACAAACTATGCAGCACATAGCTGGAGACCATGTCATGAGGTGTGTTAGGAACTGGCTCACAGGTCAGGTACAAATTGTTACAGTAAATGGCTTACATCAGGTTGATGACAGGCAAGCGGTAGCGTTCCACAGAGCTCCATTCAAGGCCAGTGTCCCCATGTCCCATTGAGGGTAGCAGCATGTCCCTGGACACTAGCATGGTTCCCATATTGCCCCCCATCACTGGTTGCCCTGGATGGTGGCATCCCAAGCTACTGAATGCAGACACAGTTGAGCTCTGCAAAGGCCACAAGCTGTGTGGAAGGTGTTAGCTTGGGCTGGACGTGGCCTCTGTGGAAAGAAAACAGGGGTTGGCACATGCCAGTTCCAGATGTTTCCAAGTGGTTCTAACCAGTTCCATATAGTTCTGCTGTTGTAAGGGTGCCAGAGCATGGCCCTTCTGACACAGGAGTGTTCCTTTGTGGTGCAGGGCCACATCGTGCCTAGAGGCCTTTATGACACTGCAGGGGCCTGTCCTGACCATGGTAGTATTTAGGGACTGGAGAGCCCTGGCATTCTCACTAGCAGGAGAACACCTCCCTCAGGACACAGAATCTCCCCTGGGTGTCTCTGTGGCAGAGGACACCAGAGATGCCCATGGAGAAGAAGATGAACCGCAAGTCCCAGCCTGTCAAGGGACTGCGGAGCATGTGGAGGAGGCATACGGCGAGGGACAGGGCAGGATAAAGAGGACAGTGGTGGGATGGGGTCACACAGATTTGCCCACGATCCAGGGCCAGGCTTGCAGCTTTGCCAAGGCAACTACCTCCATCCCACACCTCCTCCTGCCTGCTAGTGGACTACAGGCAGATGCAGGCAGTGCCAGAGAAAGAGAAGCACTACATGCCTCTTGCTCCCAAAGCACAAGGGGTGGCAAAGGCAGCATCTTCTCCTGCCCTTGGCGAGAAGACAAGAGCAACAGGGGCAGAGAGGCAGATCATTGCCCTGCACAGTCCCACAGGCTGCCACCAGATTCTGTTGGATGAATGCATTGTGCATGGGATCCTGAGTGAGACTGTGTCTGTGATCCAGGGATCTGTCCCACACTGTCCCACAGATAATGCTCTGGCTCTGCCAGGGACAAACCCAAAATATGTGTAGTGAGGAGCTGGACACAGTGTTTCTGATGGAGGGAGGCAGAGCAGTAGCACTCACCCCCACCTCCAACTTCAAAAGGGTACTCATTTTGGTATCTGGGTTATGTACAACACTACATGACAACTAAAACTGCAATACTGATAGAGTTGCATATTCCTCTACCGTTGTCTTGCTTTTCTAGGTTGGTCTATACCCTGTCAGTCATTCTGTGGAGCCAGCTCTTCAGAAAAAGTAGAACACGGGAAATTGTGTTCTGTCACATTCTGTTCAGAGTGAATGCATTTCCAAGAGTTTACCTTAATGTTTTATCTATTTGCAAATGCAATTGAAGTCAGCACAAACAGGTCAAGGTCCCACAAACAACAGGGAAACATCATTGTTCTTCTTCAGAAGCCATAAAAAAATATAGAACAATGAACTCAATAAAGTGAATGCTGAAGTTCACATCTTGAGCTAAAGTGTGCCAGTTTGGAGTAACTAACAGAGAAGTGTAGGCAAGGAGCAATGTATAAATTGATGACAAACAGTTCGGAGACCTACTAAAATTAATGTATGGTAAGGAATTTTTTTGCATTTCTGTCAAAACCAAAAGTAGAAAATTACATCCAAAAAAATTTTTTTCAAATAGGAAAATGACACCATAAACAAGCTATACGTTAAACAATGCAGGATTGAGGACAGGATTGTCCTTTTGGTTTCTTTGTTGCAAATCAGTTGATTATTAAATATCTTCACACATTCTTTTCTCACCTCCATAACCATTCCTTGAAAATCATAAGGAATACCATTTTTCTTAAGTTTACATGTTTTTTATGATATGAAATATGAAGGAGTAACTAGGAGTTACTAAAAAAAAGAATAGCTTAAAAAACAGTCTATTGTACAAGATACATTTTTAATATCCAAATTTGTACTGACATAAGTGATTTCTGATCTTAAATGGTCCTTTTACCCTTATTCAAGACACAGATTTTTGTTGTTCTCTTTCTCCTTTTAAAGATCAACTTTCTGAATAAACCAAGTAAACACTGAATAAAAAGTCTGGGGAGATACAAGAAAGTGTGAGATAGACACGATAACCTGACTGAATCTTTGCCTAATCTCCTTTTCTTCTAAATCCTGTTAGCTAGGGTGCTTCATCATCTACCTATCCTTTAAGCAATATCTTCTTAACTGCCAAAGTTCTGTGTCCACACTTCACCTTTTAAGCAATGAATTTTCAGTGTGAAACTAAGGGTCACCTCCCTCCTGTGAGTTACATCAATGTGCCAGATTAAGCCTATATGTTGTATTAGTAGGAAACACTGCACAATGTGCTGTGGTTTATTTCTAATTGAACTGCATGCACGTAGTTCCCTTTACACTCTAAAGCTCAGTGGCATTTTGTACTTCATTGGAGAGGCTACGTGGTTGATTGCCATTTTTGGGATGAGGTCCAAATCATTTGTTCTAAGTGAAGGATTAACATGTGGCATCAATCCATATTTAGTTAAGGATTTGGGATGTCACTGACTTTCAGCTTCTTCTACCGCAAACTCTCTGACAAAATCCTATTTAATGCCTTGTATGAATTTAGTCTCTTTAAAGTTTCATCAATATGATTGTGAGCAACTTCTGCCTGAAGTAGCAAATATACCAACGCAGATATTTTGCTTTCCGCTCTTCCATGCACATATTAAAATCCCTTGTATAAATATGCCCACACCTAAATCTGTCCCATCTTGTTGATTTGCATGTAAAATTTGCACACTGACTTGTGTGAATGCAACCCAACCATGAATGTAATTTGTTCATGAGTCACACAGCCTTGCAAACATTGAGGTAACTGCAAACACATTCCTTGTTAGAATGAAGTTAGGGTATTAAATACTTATATCTTCCTGAATTAAGCTTGAGAAAAAAATTCTTAAGGGTTTTGTTCTTTTCTGGAAACTTTTAAGCATTGGTTTAATGGTTTCACCTTGTCACTATGAAAAACAAGCAAATATTGTTCTTCTTCCATCAGCTATTAAAAATAATTGTTTCTTGTAGCACAATGTCAAATGTGATCGCAATATAAGAAATATGATCAGCTGGGATGGAAATGCAACTTCTGAGGAGACCCCATCTCTATCTTGATTTCTCTTTATGAGCTCTTCTTTCTTGTAACATTTGCCACTAGACCAACTAGACTAGAGTTGGTCTACTATGCCCAGAAAGGAAGCAAAAAGTATGGACCTCAATCTTCAGTATGCAAATTAATCCAATGGGCTTTAGGTTGCCTAAAAAAAAAATTTAAAAATAACATTTTGTATTTTCATAACAAAGCCTTTGCACTCAGGTAGTCATATTCTTCCAGAAGCTTGTTTTTTATCTATTTTTTTTTTTTTAAGAAATCAGAATAAAAAATGTTTTAATAAGGATTCGAAGGAAGGTGACTGAAGCTTTGCAGGTGATTGAGGAGATCACTTTCTGCTATCAGGAACAGCAGGGGAAAAAATTACAGAAATGCTTCCTTGCAAATGTACTTAATACAGGCAGAATTATAGTGTTACAATAAACTATGAAAAATCTATGTCCAGATACTAAGAGACAAAAGGAAGATTTGGGAGACAAGGCTGTGAGACATTCTTAGTGAAGAGTAAGAGTTTGTACTTAACATGATAGAAGAGGTAAGCCAGTGACAGTATGGCTAAACTAGCAACAGTCTAGAAATAATATCTTTGATGCACCCTTAAAATAAAATACCTGAAATATTCTTGCATGTAATTTACAACAGTTTTATCCCTGTCACGATGATACAATGGCATATTAGAGAGTCATACATATAGAAAAGGTGAAAACTTTTCACTAAAGCACAGAGTAAATTATGGTAGTTTTACTAGAGCTTCATAGGACTACACATGATTACGTGTGGTTGCACATCTGTTTCTGAGTTTTTGTGGGACAGAGGGCAGTATGGTTCTGCTCTGTGTCTTCAAGTATTCTGACTATGGAAAAAGCTATTCTTGTGCAAGTTTAGGCAATGCATGAAGAAACGTTCATAGGTCCTTAAAATCAGTGTCAGCTTTTTTTACTGAACATGTTACACTAACACCATTGTATGATAAAAATATTTCCTAATAGCAGTGTGGATGTTCTTTAATGAATCCCCGCCCTTCTAAACCCATCCCATGTTAGATAACTGAATATGATGTAGAAAGATCATCTTTGGCATGCACATGTGGTATTGCAAGACTCTGGCACATTATGTTTCATTACATTTAAGCCAGATAGCCAGAAGTAGCCAGAATTTTCATTTGGATACTATGCAACCATTGTTAATCATGAAAGACATGGTACAACAAGTTGGCAGTCATATATGTGAATAATGGAATACTTCTTTAATTATGTACAAAAATCCTCAATGAACTAGTTTTCTCTCCCTGTAAAGTGCCCCTTTCTGCATCTGTTTCAACTCCCATTGAAGTCAAAGGAAAGCCTCCCATTGATTTCAGTTGAAGTCAGTTGAGTTTCATGAAATTTTTTGCATGATAGCTCCTGACTTCCTTGAATTCTGTTGTAAATTTGCTCTTGACATGCGAAATGCTTGTCTCACAGCCTGTAATTCCATAAAGCTGTGTTGAGGACAGTTACTTATCTAGCACCAAAAAAAAAAAAAAAAATAGTCAGATAGAACAGACTGTCTTTAGGAAATGCTTTGTAGCTGGCCCAGAATTAGGATTAAGAGCCCCGGTAAATGCATAACACCCCTGCCATCTGACATGAGACTGGAGGAAAAGCATTTCCTGTTTTTGTAGTAGTATGTGAAGAATGTTTCTTTGAAAACCCCTTCCCTTGTAATGGACCAATATTATTTCATTATTAAAAACTAAGCTAAAAACTTTGAGAAATATCATTGAAATATTACAGAAAGAGTCTTTTCTGCAGTCAAATTGTATTCTTGCAAGCCTGAATATCAGTGTTATTAAGACAGCATTCTTGAAGAGTTGATTGCAGAATAAACGTATATAACAACTTCGAAACGTTTATTTAATTATGTTCAAATGTTCTAAATTAATCATACTTGAGTTTTAAATGTCCCCTTTTGTATATCTGATTCAATTCTCACAACATCTGAAGTTTAAGTAGTATCAAAGATGGATGCAAATTTCATATTAAAAGAGATAGATAAGTTTACACGTATGTGTATAAATGACATATAGGTAGAAATAAGTCAAAAGACTTTATAAAAGGCTTTATATGGTTTTGACAAATTATCACATCATGGTATATTCAAGAACAATAGCTACTAGTTTCTTCCTTAAGAGACTAGACATACTGTTTCTAGCACTTAATTTTAAGAATATTTTGCTTTATGGGTTGACCAAGTAGTTGTCTTTACTCTCTCCTCCCCTTTCCATCCAGGAGCATCTTCCATCTTCCAGGATGTCTTGAAGGTTTTATATTATTTGTGTCACCAAATTCCCAAACATAGTGATTGCAGTTTTGAAAATTACAGAAGCCCTCAATCAATCTTTCCCCTTATTTTTTTAATGTAATTCTTCTAAAAAAAATACAAAATATGAGGAAATAGAACTCCTGCTAAATTTTCTTTCTATTTCTTAAAGACACCTTTTTTTTTGGTACAAGGAAGCACATATTTTTAAACAATATTAATAGAATTTTTGCCAGTGTTCAGCTCCTGAGCTGTATAACCGGGTAGTTAAAACATATTCATAATTTTTTTTTTCGGTCTGAAAGTATTGTATTGTATATAATCATACTCTAAATCTGTGTTATTCCATAGTTTGAAAATGTTGGGCCTAATGTAAAGGCCTCATGACAATTTATCACAGCATGATACATGACATGGCACAGGAAATCTGAAATGACAGCATTGCAGTTGAAGATCAGAGATGCAGTACAACCGTAGCATTTAGCTTATTCTGTGGATAAAATTCTACCCGATATTCTGAACTCTCCAAAATAAGATTAAATTATATTTGAAAACAGTGTTAGCTAGAAGAGTAACTACACAGGTAGAAGGAAAGTTTCTGCCTCCTAATCCTTGTTGTTCCACTAATTTGCCTTGGAACCTGAAGAGTGTATAAAGACTTTTTCATTCCTTCTACTCCCAGTCAGTAAAATAATACTAACAATTCAGAATCAGTTATTTAGTAGAATTCCCCCTCCCCCTCAATGGTTCTATCTAGATAGATAGATAGATAGATAGATAGATAGATAGATAGATAGATAGATAGATAGATAGATAGATAGATAGATAGATAGACAGATAGATAGATAGATAGATAGATGATAGATAGATATTAAGATTTCTACCCCCAGAAGGGTAATTCCAGTGAAAAACGGAACATTGACCCCAGAACCTCTGACTGCAAGGACAACAACAGATAACCCACATGATCATACTTTATAATTCTGAAAATAGGCAGAATACTGCTCCCTGCTTCCCACAAATTCTCTGTATGTTTTTAATTCATCCCACAGCTTTAGCGCAAAGAGCATAGCATCTTTCTAACTAACCCAGCACTGATATAACCTCTAAGAAGTGCAGCACTAATTATAATGATGATAATGGTAACTGGTGAACCCTCATGATCTGGACTCTTAAATGGAGCTGGTCACTGTCTCTAAGTCGTCCCTGCTCACCTTGCTGTAACATGGGTTTGGGCACTTGCTGACTGTACTGCTCCTTCTGGTTCCTGTCCCTTAAGGAACAAGCTGGCATGTTCCTGACATCAGATTCCGTTTGTTTGTCAGGTTCCAGAATAAGCTCAACCTTTACTTTCAACCTAACAAATCAAGAGGAATAGATTTTAAGTTAGATATGTAAGTCCATGGGAAAAAAACAAAATTAGTGGGTAGAACATTTGCTTATTAGGCAATTTTGAATTAGCAGTGATAGTGGAGCTTCTCTTCAGGTTTTCAATACAGGCAGAAAAAAACCTTAAATGTGATTGTGGTGTGCATTGAGGTAGTATTATTATCCTGGTGTTTTCTTATTCCCTATGTATAACGCTCCTTGTGGTTCATGGGCACAATTCTTTTATTCTTTTTAAATTTTCAACTGAACTGTTGGCTATAAAAAACGTTTGAGCACAGAAAGGAAGAACATTTATGACTTGCAGATAAATTCTCTTACATCTTGATCTCTCTCAAAGAGGCAGTGATATCAAGATAACAGTAAATGCTCTAGGAAGTATACACTGACAAAGAAAATAAATTAAATTCTCTTCCTACAAACAGAGAATATAAATAGAGTGGGAGCATCTGTAGATATTTTCCAGCTGCTGAGCTGGAAAAGTATTTCACAACCTTGGAAGAAGTTCTTGTTATCTAAACAGCAGTGTTATAAAGAGCCGATTAATCTTATCCTTGATATTCAATCAAGCTATAGAGTGATTGTTTCCTCCTACTTCCAGGCAATACTGTATGCAATATAAAATACACATGAACACAAACAGCCTACAAATGACTTCTTGATATATAGGTTGTTGTTACTGCAGCAAACTATTTTGTAGGAGAGATAAATGGTGATGTTATTTACATTCCTATTGAAAGCTGTGCCTTGAGTCTCTGTTTTTCTTTGATTTCCTTGTTACTGGAATATAAACCAAATAGGAGGAAGCCAGAATTTTGGGAAATGCCTGGAGTGAAACAATTTATTGTTGAAATCCTATGGTGTTCTAAAAGCAGACAAGAGTATTGGTCACAGCACACTTGACTCAGTCAAACTCTTCATTCAATGGAATCCCATGACCTTCTCCAGGATGTGTTTCCTCCAGAATCAGAGACAATGAGATGATTCCAGCCACATGAGTCTAGTCCTACATGCAGTGTCACCCAACAGACATAGACACCGACGCTGCATCGCACTGGCACTTACAATAAAAACATGTGTTGCTTTCTCTAACTTTTAAAATGGAATTCTTTGAACAGTAGCATTGAATCTAGATTGCTCATGGGTTTATTTTTATAGAAGACTTATTAAGACAGAGAAAGGGAATATAAACATGTAAAGGAGAACCAGTTGACCATCAGTATCTTTGATCAGCATGGATAACAAGAAGCCATCTTGTTTGTAAAAATCCTTTTTCTGGTTTTCGAACTATTGCTCCTCCACTAAATTCTAGTCAAAGAAGCCTTTTCATAGAAGAAGCTGAACAGTAATTGGCCACGTTCTTGTTTCATGTAGCTAATGAATGCCAGTTTCCTGACATGTGTCTTCTAAGGCTTTGCAGTTCTTGTTCCTGATACAAAGTACTATATGAGGACAGTTTTTACTTCTGAAAAGAAATTTGAATACTGTTATACCCATTAAACAGTGGGTTTTCAAGAAACTTGAGTTTTTACAAAGCTTTGGCATAATGAACACAGATTAGATTAGTAGTCATTCTGAAAATATAGTTCTTGGTTTTGGAGAATAAATAGAATACATAAGAAGAGACATAGACTGCAGAGTGCTTTTTAAAATACTTTGACACAGTCTTGCTCTCTTCTTTCCTCAAAATGAGCTTCAGTAACTGTTCATTGCCTGAACTAAAATACGTGGGCCTATATTATGTCTATCAAGTAAACATTAGGCAACCCCTGTTTTCAGGGCCACTTTATTTTGACTTTTTGAAAATTTCACACAAGTTCAGCTGATCTAAAAAGTAGATGTAAAGAAAAATATCTGATTATTCTACAGAAAAGAAATAGGAATTTCTATATGAGCAGTTGCCACTGGTTTTGCTAGGTTAAAGACAAAGATCACAACAGAACATACAAATAGATTCCTTTAAAAAGGGTTTCTGGCCTGCAATATGCTGCCTCTTAGCATCAATTAATAAGTATGCAAAATTTCCTTCCTCAGTATTTCCTAATCAATTTACCTAAAAAAAAAAAAAACTACCTCTTTACAGCAAACAAGGGAGGATAGATAGCATATTATAGGCACACACAAATATTAGTAAATGCTATATTCAAAGGTGAAGGGCTATGATTTCATATAAAAATTAAAACCTGAAAAAGGTTATAAATCTAGAATGAAGAAAAATTCCATTTAGTTTTTAAATATCATCTACAATCAATGTTATTTTTTGTTGTTACAAACAAAGTAGGCAATTTATTATTTTTAGTGTTCTGCAAATATACGACATACTTAGAGACCAAATTTGCAGAGTTGTTCCTTTAGAGCTCCTCAAGGAGCAAAAAACCAAAACCAAACAACCACTTCACTCCAAAAAATCCCCTCCCTGTTCTTTGTTTTCATGAACAGACTTATTGAGGGCAACGCAAAATTCTTACTTCTTTACATCTGTATTTCCTTGAAGATTTCCAGAATGACAATGCAACATAAAATCCACCAGAATAACCTAGCTTTTCCAGACCTCCTGTTATATAAAGCAATCCTTGCAAATAGGGTAACCTCTTATCAAACATCTTATATTAAAATCCCTCCTCCTATGTGTTTGTTATTTCTATAACACTGCATCCTAGGATATGAAACCATCAGCATGATACAAGTCTAGAGCAGAGAGCCCTGAAAGTCTATAACATGATTATTTTGTCAGGTTCCACACTGGTACCAATAATTAACTGTGTGCCAAAATGTTCTCTTGCTCTGAGGTCCACCAACGTGGAACTGCCCAAGTCTGTTACACTCTCCTGCTGTCTGAAACATCATGGTCACACCCAGGCTGACAATTGGAAATGGTCCCTCATCTGTGTCAATACCCATCCCTAAGCCTGGGAAATGACCAGCAGATTGAGAGCCGCTCTGCCAAAAGCATGAGAGGGAATGCAATGTAAAAGAAGAGCTGAATTCCAGTGCCTAGGAAAATTCCCTGTTATACCTAATTTACTAGTAACATGCAATGACTAGCAACTCGACAAATGCTCAGAGACAGGCAAGTGAGAAGTAATATTTAGGCTTATGAACATACAGATTGATGATGGACATTCACAATAAGAAATGTTTCCTGTAAGGCACCAAAATCAACTGTCTCAGGGCAGTTATAACACCATATTTAACCAAAACACCTCTTTTATGTTAGATGCCCTTGCTTGGGCCATTTCTTTTTCTGCCCATGAAGCTTTAATAATATGGGAGCGATAATAAAAGGATACATTCATTTTACATAACATCAGTAAACCTAGATAGATTATTATATTTGTACTTTAAGATTGTAATAGAAACCAGAACTGCCTTCATCAATGTCAGTGAGAATTTCATCAGGACTGATACTCATACTCAAGAAGGTGTTGTGGCATGAGCTGCTAAAGCCCATCTGAGATTGTGCTGCCCTCCAAAATAGGAAGCAATTCTGGTACTTTACTCACACCAGTACTAACCTCTGCTTGGGGGAACAGCAGCTGCAGCATGAGCAGATACGGTTAAAAATAATAATAACATTAAAATAATATTAACCACCACTAGATAATTAATCTGTTGCAGCTGATTGCATACTGAGGAGCAATGTAATTTTGGCATAGGAAAGGTGTCAAGATCACCACTTTTAGGTCTTCAAGACAATTAGGAAATCACCTCTGATCTCATTTTCACTTTGATCTTCTCTAAGTGTCATATTTGCAAAACTCCACTTAGAAAATATCACAAGCGATTACCCAGAAAGATAAAATTTAATTGACATTTGACCAATTAAAATACATTTCCAGTCAGTGTCTTTATTAAAGCAAACAGAGCTTTAAGTAAAATGACATATCTCCAACTAACACCTTTTTAATCCTTGGTCTTAAAATATTTATTACACAGATGACAGGCAGAACCAACAGCAAATTGCACTTTATAAACTCCAGTTTGAAATATAAAACAAGAATTCATAAGTATGAAAATGCTTAACTTAAGTCTGTTCCATCTCTGGTCTACCTTATGGAGATAAGAAGGGAAGACTGCAACCTTAATTGTTCCAATAAAGTCAACTCATGTTACGGTAAAGGAACACAAAAGCAAGATCAAAGTTAGCCTGCCCAACAGGCCTGTCAGTATCAACACTGAGACAGAAACAGCAGTCCCTGCAGCAGAGCAGTCAACGCCAGGAAAGTAGATTGCCATATGCAAGGCAATCTTTAAGCACTTCTGTTTATTGGTTTGAAAAGGCCTTCATCAGCTGAAGCTTCATCCATGACAAGCATTCTTTAGAGATGTAGGAAAAAGCATAAGGCATGGGAAGAGTAGAGAGAAAAACAAATCTAATTCCTTCCCCTGTGTGTAAATGTCGAAATGGGGTTTCCATCATTCTTTCTCATAAATTCTTGCATTAATTTTTTAATCAAGTTCTGAATGTGCTATCTGCTAGTTCTATCTTGTTTTACAATCATTTATATGTGAAAGCTAAAAACAAAATAAGGTGGCAATATATGCCTGTAAGGTGAGTAGGAAAAGGAATGTACTTAAACACCACAAAAGTTTCCTTCATTCTGAAACTAAGAAGCTTTGTATATGAAAATATACAAACATATATGTGTATGTGTATTCTTCCATTTTTTTCAGTGAGGTACATCTCCTTATTGCCTAAATCTTGCTTCTAAGAACCAGCTTGGCTCTGAACTTGGAATTAGCCCCGCTTTTTAGACTGCAGAGATACTCTGAATTGGCTATAGAAGTCTTTCTACCGCAGGAGTCTCTGTGTCCACCTACTTTAGGAATTTGTAGAATCCCTGTTCCTAAAGCTAACCCTGGCATGTCTCAGGTTAGCACTACAATACCCAGCTTCTGCGGTTTTGCTAATTAATTTGTAAAAATGGCTAAAACCTCTACCTTTTGTGCACTCTAAATAGAGTAACTGCATACAGCAGAAATAAGCCCATTTGAGGTGTGAGGGATGCAGTCAGATTTCTAAGGCTACATCTCTATTGCTAAATGAAGCCAGGCCAGAGATCAACCTCAAACGCTGGACCCATTGTCGTTCACATTACTTCATTATTGCTTTGCTCCTACATCTGTTTTAGACCATTCAAAGTAGCTTCCTATACGATGTATCTTCTCCCAGGGGAACTAGTCCTGAGCCATCCACACTGACTAGGGACCAATCCCTAGTACTCTTTGACTTAACATTTGGACAAAGCTTCAGTGACCAGTTCCAGCTTGATAAACAGCTTTGCCTTAAATGTAGGAAAGCATATTAGATACCATGCTCCACTCTGTAAGATAATAAGGACACAATTCTGAGGATTCTCTCCACCCAGTCTTAAGGTACCCACATACAAAAAATGCTTGATTGTATTATATATACCTTCGGTGTTAATAGAGCCCCCTTGAATACTTCTCACCTCATGGGCAGTATGTATACATTTCTCTGCTGCAAAATACATTTAGCTATTTTCTCCTAAGAAAAATGTAACTGTCACATTCCAAAGCTCGTCCCATATGGTTTCGGCAGTCATGACCCATGCTTCATTGCTGTATGTGTGTCTGCTGTAAGCAGCTGTATCATGACTAGCAAGAAGCCCTTTCAATTCCTCAGTTCAGAAGACACACTGTAGCTGCAGCCTGCACGTATACGATCTCCACATTCCAGTTTCCTTGCAAAGCAAAGCTGTGCTCACAGCCTAGGTAGGAGCAAAAGCAAATTCTAATCCAAAGGATGATCTGGATAATTCGTAGTTCAGGACTTCAGCCTGATCAGAGCACTAAACAGAAAAGAAGTGTGAACGAAGCCTTATGAGCTTAAAATATGGAAAAGTCTGGTAAAACCACCACAAAAATAAGAGATAAGATCCTACTTTGTGCAAGAAATTAGGTCTTATTTGTGGAATACATATTTATATCTGTATCAGAGGCAGAATGTGCAGTGCTCTCAGAGTTCCAGATTAAGATCCTCCTAGAGGCAAAGACTGCGCTTGTTATCTGTTTCTTTTGTAGTCTGGCATCAATGCAGAAATTTTTTTTAATTGTTTTAATAGTAACAGTTGCAGACAAGCCTCCATCATAACACAACAATGACAACAAATGAGAACAAAAATCCAGAAGAATAAGTGAAGCATACAAATATTTTTCTCCTTTATTTTGAAGTGACACCACTATTCAATCACTGAGAACCTACAAAGGGAGGATACCAAATGGATAGAACAACAGAACATGCAGTGTTCAGAATTACCAAATGCAGGACAAAAAAAAAGTGGGGCAAAGGGAACTAAACACGGATAAATGTAAAGTAGAACCAAACCTTATGAATAAGTTGTTCCACTGTGCAGAGTCTTAAGCACTAGAGCCAGCTTCAGCTAAAGTACACAAACAGAGCAGTCATTGGAGTTCTTCAACAGTCAAGTCACTTGGAAAAACACAAGCAGCTATAAATCAAACAAGCCACGTGCTTGTGGGCATATTTCACATAGAGGGTACATTGAGATAGAGCTGCAAGGACATGATTACAATAGCCAAAAAACTCAGTTTTTTGGTTTTTTTCTTTTTCAGTGTTTGGAAAGCACCTAGAACTTTGTGATTATTACCCAAAAGCACAGAGTTACAATAAAAACTGCACATTTGTAAAGACTAATAGTGATAGCTAAGATAAAAATGTGAGGAAAATAAAAAAAATGGGGTAAGCAGATTTGAGGCACTGTCATGGCACATACTTAGGCAATTTAATCAAAGTAACCTAACCAAAACTATATTTACTCTATAAACAGTTAATTTGTGCTGGAACACACTCAAAATCAAATCAAAATTGGATTTCTACCAGGCTGTTACGTCGGTGCATAAATATGGAACGAATAGCGACAAGCTCATTTCCACTTCTGGGTTGTGAGTGTTGATAGCTGTATGGCTCTGATGGATAACTGCAGGTATAGGGTAAGAAAGCGGGGTAAAATAATTACTGCAAGAAATCACATGGTAGTCCCCAGGATAGTAGATTAATCTAAAAGGAAAATTTGGTAGGGCACACTCCCATATCTATGAAAACAAGGCACACAACAGCAGACTGTTGTTGTAGTACCATAACCGCCTAATAAAAAAGGCAATGATGAAATTCAAAACCAGAGGAACAGGGACATCTATCAGTGAATGAATGTGAAAAAAAATAGTGGAAATCAATGCAAAATTAAAATTTATGAAATTCTTCAGCAGGCAGGACAGTAAGGACACACTGACATAGCTCACTTTATTCAGTGTAGGTAAAATGAAAGAGTTAAAGGCTCTAAACATTATTTAAATTGTGTTAAACTACTTTCTCCATTGTCCACAAAGGGATTAAATCTTCCCAGGAACAGCCATGCATAATGAAAAACCTCCAGCAGTCTAAAAGAGAGAAAGGTGCTTTCCTGGATTGCAAATCTTCTTCCTACCACCTGAGCTCTGCTGCTGAACACAGCCTAAACTGAGACATGACCAAACTAAAGGCCTGAAACAATACCCAAAGAGACAACTTTGATTCTAGCATGAAGCAGAAGTCTCAGCTACTGTGTTACAAAACATTATAGTCCTATCACTTACATTTTTACACAACAGTACGGCATGTACAGCACTCACATCAAAGATGGGTAGTGTGGGTCCAGCTCCTTGTTCAGCCTAAGAGGATTTAAACCTACATCTTTCACCTCCAAGGCAACTGCACCAATTTTTAGACTAGACATGCTCTATCTTATCCTTAGTCATCCACTGAAATAAAGAGTTGAAATCCTATCATATTTAATTTAGTAAAAGCATTGCAACTTAATTCTAGGAGCCAGGGCATCACCCAAGTTGCTGTTTGTAATTCAAAGAAAGAAGCTTTGATATTTGTGTTTGAAAAAAGTGAGCATTCTTTGTAATACAATGATTCCACAAGAATGGGTGTAGTGTTCAATATAGTTTAAGAGCCCATTTTCTCTCCTCTTTCTGGAGAGTTACACAAAAGCTAAAGACTTCAACCTGACTCCACCAGAAAAGTCTAGTTTCTGAACTACAGCCAGAAAACTCACATTAGTTTGCCAAAAAAATATAAAATTTTCTTTATAGTCCAAATATAGCAGAAACTATGATGTAAGTTCTGATAAATCCTATTACACGTTCTCAAGTGATTTCTGGATAATATTTAGAGGTTATGCTCATGTTTGATATTTTTTATCAGAAATAATTTGTAGTAAATATTGTTTATGTGAGCCAAAGAGTTTCTTTGTTATGACCAAAGCACACAATAGCAGTGATGTTACTGCATTGTTCCTCTTACTCTTCCATATCTTTCCTTTATCCATGGAAACAATATACTCTGCATTTCTGTTTTCCTTTAACAAAACCCAGGCTTAACCCAATTGTTGTCATGTGCCTTCATTTCAGTTGGTACTCGTTTTGTTTTTCTTGGATGCAGCAAAAGCTAAGCATACTGAAACATAGCTTATTTCATGTCAAAATATATTGTGCTACACATACTAGCTGATCAGGACTTGTTTTCTCTAAACACTGAAAAGATTTCCTCTTGTTGTTCCAGGATATTTCTAAAACACGTCTGAGCTTAGGGCTAAAGTTTGATTAATGCATGATTTCCTCTTTAAAATTAGAAACAGGAGTCATGAGTGATGGTTAATAATTTTCATTTGCTCTTCTGCTCTGTTTTCCAAGCAGTCTAATTAAGGCCTGGTTCCCAAGCTTGATTAAGCTTCTTTTACATCTGACTGCAGTTTGCAGATAGTGCTTCCAGGCAGGAACTCATGCCTATTTGCAGTAAATGGAAACAATCTGGGAAGGAATAAGAAGATTGTATTTTGGGGTTTTTTTCCCCTCCTTTAATTAGAGAAATTGTAATGTCTCTTGCAGGAATCAACAACATCATTTAACTATAAATGTCAGAAGTGGAGACGTAGTAATGAGGCCCCAAGTCACATTTGCTGAACTATATGTTGTAGTCATGCCATTTGAGACAACTGTTTTACACTTTTACCAGATCTGTTGCATTGCAGGGCGCTCAGTCTATGCTGTCTGAATTTCACATGTACCATGAGAGTTGTAAAAGGTCTGTACAAACAACCTAGTTAGTCACTAGTTCTCTGACCTGATGCCTCCTTGGGATACTGAGCATTGCTGTCTATGCATCCTAGCAATGTGTAAAGTGTCTTTCCTACTGCCTAATAACTATCCCAACAGCAATTCCTAAAACAAGTTCCCATGCTACTATCACAAGATACAATACATCTGGTTATATATGATACACAGTGTGTGTTTCAATTAGTTGTTCAGCACTCAGAAAAGGAAAGAGATTCTCCTTCCTACTCACACCACAAACTGTCACAACATATCCATTTGCTAACTCCAAGGACTTGTCCTTCATCTCTGCAGTCACACGGCTCTCAGTTGGGTGCTCCCTCCTATCAGGCAGTGTTCTTAGAAAGTGGAGTCTTTCTGCCACCTGCACTCCTCTCACTCCATCTTCATCACTCTGTAACTTCTGGTACTTTTTAAAAGCTTTTTGTCAGTGATGGTGCATGAAATAGATCAGAAGCTCTACTGTGATTTTAGTTACATGTACCTTGTTCTGACAGAGACATGATTTCTATATTCTTGTTAATACCGTATGGGGTTGTTTTTGTTTTTTTCATGTAGTATCTTAAGATAATTGCTAGATGTTAACACGGTGAAGAAGAGTTAATGTAAGTACTTTGGCTTTTTTTCTAAAGGGATTTGTTTAAAGGATAAATGCACTTTAAAATAGTTCTATGGTCACCATGTACTAAAGGTGTTATTAACAAAGGAAAATCCCTTCATTTGCAGATATTCCGTGTCTGATTCAGCATCTCTTACTACTAGTTACAGTTTCATGCCATAAGTCTAATGAACCTTTGGCATAAATAAAATTAAACATTGCTAGTATTAACTGGTTGTAGATGATAAAACCAGTGTCCATACACATTGCCTAAAGGGATTGCTCATATAGCAGGATTTAGATAATGTTCTTTCTGCTGATAGAAGTAGACTGGGACAGATTCTGAGGCATCACATTGCAGAGACAGCTCATTTCATGCCAGCTTCTACAGTCTTCTACACTATGAAGTGGACACTGAAGTAAAATGAGCTTTTATGACCCTTACTTCAGATAGAGAGCTTTGGCTTCAAGATAGTTTGCCTGACCCCTTTCCCTCTAGTACCAAGTTGGGTTACCATACCACCCAGTTCTGATGAAAGACAGAGGAAGACTCAGTTTTCTCGCTTTCTCCCTGAAGCTAGTGGTAAGAGTAGTCCCAGAGAAAGAGGAAGATCAGGACTCTGTTTCCCATGCAATTTGTTCACTTGATCCAGTAGTATAAGCCATAAGCCAGGACAGAGGGCAATACTGACTCAAGGACCAAATTCTACTTTCTTTACAGGATACAGACCAAGCTATTTCTTGGCTTTCATCTTGTATTATCTGACCTGAACCCTGGGCTGATGAACAAGGTGGGTTTAAGTGTATTCGACAGATGAAGCCTCTTCTGTGACTTCGGTGAAACATAAATGAAGTATGAATTAATCTGCTGGGCATCCAGTTTTCTCTCCCAGGTGAAGCCCATGCTCAGGGACTGTGTGTCTTTCCGCAGAACAAGGAATCATTAGAACAGAATAGAATAGAATAGAATAGAATAGAATAGAATAGAATAGAATAGAATAGAATAGAATAGAATAGAATAGAATAAGAATAGAATAGAATAGAAATACCCTGAGTTGATCCACAGAGATCATTGAAATACAACTCCTGGCCCTGCACAGGACCAGGTGCCATTACCTTTCTAATGCTTACTTACTGCTTGTACGAGGGTAATAGGAGCTATTCTATGATATTTAAGTGCCTGAAATCCACCAAAGTTATATGTGGAACAGAATTCAGACGTTCTAAACATGCTCCCAAAAAATCTCAAAATGCAAGCTGGCTATGAAATATCAGTATTACCTTAACATCACTTTCCTTTTTCTTTTTCATGTTTTTTGCTTAACTTCTCTTTTACCAAATAAATACATACTGTTTAAATTTATTTCTATTAAAAACCACAATTTAAATGTATTTTTAAAGATACGAAGAGAAAACTATAGAGCTGTTCCACTGCATTTATGCATAGAAGAACAAATTTCATTACACGTCTCCATATTTATCCACTTATTTTGTTTAAAGAACAACATAACTACCATGACAGGGCTATATTTTAGAGAGGAGAAGAAATGAAATAGAAAATTAAGTTCTTCTTACTGGAAGGGGAAACTGAATGAAAAAGCAATTGTTAAACATTTTGGATGACTTGCTGAAAGATTAATAGATTATGTTATTGTGTTCAGAACTTCCATTTGCAATCTAAATGTCTAAGTGGTTTTCCGGCTAAAACTTTGGGGGGTGTTTGGAGAAAATAAACCATCTGACTTTTGAGTGACTAAAACACATTAAGTTCTGAGCAACAAAGGTATTACATACTTTGTCAGTACACATCACACACTTTACAAACTCAAGATTGCATCTTATGGCTTAGTAATGTACATCGAATGGAGTAGATTAATAACAAAGCATAAGTCGGAAATGTTTGTTATATCTGGAAGAAGACTACGTTCCAAGTTATTTTTGGTCCTTTGATATGTAAGGACTTCATTCATTTAAACAAAGTGTTTTATCATAAAGCTTGGCACATTGGTTAGGATTGAGGCTGGTAATTTTGCTTGTTATTGAGGTTGCCCAACATGTCTCATTATAAAGCCCATTTTCAGTTGCATATGGCTTTGCCAAACCTTAAATGTTTGGGCTGAAATTTTCCATGCCAGGTGTCTGCCTCAGGCAGAAATATTTCAGGAAGTTTCATCCAAAATGGTACAGCTGTTTCTGAGAATAAGGTTAAAGAAAATCTGTTGTTAAGCAATGTTGAAAAAATACTTGCTATCTTTTCCTGGAGAAGTTCAAGTGTTTTTTAAGCAGAAAGTAGGAGTTCAAAGTTTGGGGTGACAGGAAAGTGGAGGGAGGAATCTGCCTTTCTGTCAGTGATATACATATGCATAGAAATGTCACATCTAAAACTTTCAGAAGTCAACCTTTTTAGCATATTTGACAGGGATTTATAGGGTCAGTGGCTTGCACTCTAATTTCTGCTGAAGTCCCTTTACTTGTTTTCTTTCCCGCTTTTCAGGTTACCTTCTGTGGTTAAACCCAGCCAATAAGAAACACCAGGGGAAAAGACTTGTGCAGCACTTGGGCTACATGAAGCAGAGTCTGAATTCAAGCATTATGTTTCCATGCAAGGAGGGTCCTCACTGGGCCTGACCCAGTCCCTCATTGCACTTTCTGCTCACCCAAATGTGCATGTACTTTCTTAAGGGAAGCAAATTAGAACTACAGGACAAATTAGAACAAGAACTACTTTGAGCTTCCCTGATGACCGTTTTTTCCATCCATGCTAGACATGGACACAGGCAGTGACATTGAAAAAATTTTGGTACTGGTCACTTGGACATGGGAAGTGGGAGCAACTGGAGTTGTCTGTGAACACCCATCTACACACTGGCTGGGCCACAAGGTGAGGAAAACAGACCTGCCAAGAAGCCTGGGAGGGGGTATGGAGGTGTGGAAAGCATGGGAATAGGAGGACTGGATGCGAGAGTAAAATCAAGGTAAGCAGAACTAGGGGAGATGAAAACATGTGGCAAAACTGGGGGGAAAAGGGTGAGGGTGTTAAAATAAAGAAAAAGGGTAAGCAGAATGGGATAAGAGCAGAAAAAGAAGCTTGCTAGAGGGAAGGAGTCAGAGGGAGAGCTGGAAAACTCATCCTGAATATGGAGAACAGTAAGAGAGGTGGGTGATAGAGATTAAGTATGGTGAAAGCTTGAAGCAAAAGGAATCTTGGACTAGGTGTCAAAAGCAGGAAAGACAGTGGGACACAAACATGGCAAAAGGGACCAAAATCAGCAGGATAGGATAGTAAGGGCTGTAGGTGCTAAGCAGTGTTTTCTTCTGCATGAAATCCAGGCCCAGCCTGCAGACAGACCAATGGATACTGCATGTGACAGTAAAATTTAAAGAGCCAGGACATAGGCTCAAGTACCATCTCACAACCCATCTACTTAACCAGTATTAATTACATTTCCTGACAGTTCTGGTCTAAGTACAAGTCTTCCAGACCATTCCCAGGGATAGTTTAGGGCTAACACAAGCCACAGATTGCTCACAGTTGTTGCTATAGATGAAGCCAACTTTCACAGAAGTAAAAGGTTATTTAGTTACTTGGTCACAAATTGTGCCATGCCACACACCCAGGGCCAGAGGATGGGCCTTGGTTCATATTATTTACTTCTATAGACACTGCCTAAGGCTATAACTGTACTGTTGAATGAAAAAGGGCCAGGGAATGACTCAAGTACTAAACTGCTGATTGCTCATGCAGATTAAGAGTTAGCTTAATCACAGCCTCAGTTTTGGACCACTAAACCAAAGAAATACCTACTTCAGAGGAGTGAGCTGTTTTGTGTTACCTGGTCTAGAGGACAAATCAGCATGCTCTTTTACTTGGTGATGTAAAGGCAGCACAATACAGAAACCAAATGCTTCGGGAAAGAAATACACTTTCAAAAAAAAAAAAAATTAAGTTAGCAAGACTGTCAGAATGTACCAAACAAAAATAATTACAATTTTAGCAATTTAATGTCATGCTTCTGTTGGGGCTAACAAGTTAAATTAATAAGGGAAAGGCTTAGAAATAGAGGAAATCAAGGCACATATCAACAGGTATTGTACAGTGACGAAGTATCCTTTCAGCTGCCCTTGACAGCAAATCACAGGTGACATACTGTTGTCTCAGGTTTTATAAATTGTGACCTTAAAATAAGGATAAGGATACCAACACCTGCTTAGCTGACCTTGTATTAAATCTGGGTAGAAGCTGTCAGAACTTTATTTCAGTGTAGGTAGGCCTATGCAGGAACCAAGGAGTGGCCTGTGCAAGATTTTATGGCATACTAAATCAGTGTGGAAAGCTTTCAGCCCACACTCCTCTTTTTGCCTACTGATATAAAGCATGTTTGGCAGATCAAAGTTGATATTAGAGGATGAATCCTGATGGTTTTTTAGTAGATCAGATCTCACAGACGTGGCTAAAAAACATATAATGTGTTCCTGAAAGCATAGGTACAGAAAGAAATGCCAGAGGGCATAGAGGAAATGATACATGTCAATACAAATAACTATCACTCTGGGTGAAATTCCAGTCTGTGAACTTCATTAGTTTGGTGGTAGCTTGCCAGATTGCAAATCCCACCAACAAAAATGTTGGGGATTCAGCCACTCTCTACTGAGCTTTTCTTCTTGGTTTTCACTATTCCTCTAAGCCACAGTTAACCTACATATCTTTATTCTCATCCTGAGCACTTATTGTGAGGTCTCACCTTATGCTTTGTACACTGTGACTCATGAAAGCCACACCAAACCTAGAATAACCTCTAAAATATATGTGCATCTATTTGAAACTAAGTAGAAGTAAGGTTGCTCACTGACCATCTCAGAAGAAGGGTATATGCTTGCTCTAAGAAGCTGGTAAAGTCATGGAGGCTGAGAAAAGAAATACATGAGTGTTGTTTAGATGATATGCAAAAGACTCAACTAGTTGCTCCCTTGCTTTCAATGGCTTGTACTGGCAAGATAAGCAGGCTAGCAATCATAACACTAAATTAAACACATACATCATGGCGATAACTGTTTGCAAGTTTACTTTGCCATAGACCTAAAATAGACTCTTTATAATAGAGTAAATCTATAACTTACTAAATACTTCCAGTCACTAGGTCTTGACTGCTGAGAGTTTCACCGGAAAATGAGGGACATTATCAAGAAAAACAACCAAATGAAAGCTGCTAGAAATAAGTTTTAAAAATCAGGCCATTTGCCAAAGACAAAAAGGACCTTGTGGTTCATCAAGTTTGTTTTCCTACTGTGGCAGCCATCTATATCATAGGATATCCTTCATGAACTTATGAAGCTGCATTTAGAGAATTTGGCTTGTTTGTTTGTTTATTCAACCTGTTCTGGAAAGTCAGTATTCCAGCAGTTATAAACTTTCTTCTGATTTTTCACATATTTCTGGCTACTTTGCACGCATCTAGTTTTCATACCAACATTGTCTCTTATTATAGCTTTTTCTCTTTCTGGCATTACATCCTTAACACATTTAGAGACAGTAATGAAATCCTCATCTCAGTCTTCATTTCAGTACTTTAAATACCATGCCTATTTAGTTTCTTCTCAGAGTACAGATTCTGCATTTCCCTATACATCTTATCTTTCCTACTTCCTTCTTTTTTCGTCTTAACACATTTTTAAAAATATGGATGGTCAAGTAGGGTGAAGGAGGTGCCACCAAAGCCTCATTTGAGTCTCTGTACCTCTGATATATTCTATGTGTTATATGCCTTTTCCAGTTCTGGATCACATTGCTGTGATTAATTAGCACATCCCACCTTCCCTCCTGGGAAGACATTTTGCAGATGATAATAGCAATTCTTAGAATCCTTTGCCTCCAAGTTTGTCAATCTGTCAGCTCTGCCTGCATCATTTAATTGTGTTGCCAATGCTTGGTTTTGTATCACACACACTTTATCAACAAAGTACAAATTAAAATATTAAGTAAAGCCAGCCTCAAGCATGATCTTTGTTACATTTGTTAAGGAACCTTTGTGAGTACTTTTTTTCGCTTTTCAACACTGAAGGTTTAATTTTCTTAACTGATCCCTCCCTCCATTCTTAATCTTAATGCTTAATCTCTAGACTGTTTAACCATATCCTCACTAACTCTGTTCACATGCTACTGTTCTCATTGTGTCATTACTTCCCTGTTTCTTGCTGTGCAAATTTCTGCCTTCTTTTGTTCCTTTATCTATAGACACGTACCAGAATTAGGTGTTGATTTTCTGCAATTCTATCTCACCCTTTTCTCATCATTTCTCAATAACTAGTTATGGATTCAGACACTTTCCCCCAAGATATTTATACTGAACTAGTACTGTTGAACAACATATTTAATATACTCACTACTGCACAGTGCATGACATTGAGGAGCTTACCCACAGTTGGTTGATATTAATGGAAGGATTTCTGACTTCAGAAAGAAAGTGGTCATTGGGAACAGCTACACAAGATTAAAAGAAAACTTTTTTGGAAACTGTATAAGGCAAATCTGAGTAGCTCAGCCAAACCACAGAATAACCTATGACCATCTGCTGTTTGGTTGGGGTGGAGATTCACCATATATTTGTACTGACTGTATCAACATATGCAACATAAAAGAAAACAATATCAAAACCACTCCATTAGAGATGATGTATAAATATGACACTCAGACACTGTAGCACAACCTAAATGGAGTACACCCATCACAGCATGGTTGAGGCTGGAAGGGACCTCTGAAGATCATCTGGTCCAACTATCCTGCTCAAGCAGGGCCACCTACAGCCAGTAGACCAGAACCATGTCCCTATAGCTTTTGAATATCTCCAAGGATAGGGACTCCACAACCTCTCTTGCAGTTTGTGCCTGTGCTTGCTCATCCTCACAGTAAGGTGTCTTGTAGCACCCTCCAGGATCTCAGTATATTGTTATGACAACACTTCAGGAGCACTCATTTTTTTCTCTTAGGTTCTTTCAAAAAATGAGAACTACATCTAACCCAGAAATTAGTGAATTTGCAGCATCTAATATAAAAAAAAATAAGTCTTTTTTCCATTGATCACCACAACTGTGATGTTTCAAAGGGAAAGTAATAGGAATCTGACAAGACTGTTATTTTCTAAGCTAGGGACAGAACTGGGAATCTTGAAAAAAAATGAAAAATCTACAGTATCACTCTATCACATACTTCACTGCAGAAACTAGAATGCCTTAGCTATGCTGCCTCTGAGCTGCTAAGTATCATTTAGAACTTTCTTCATTTTTTTTTCTTTTTGAATCTGGGAATTTATGTATTTTTTTTTTTTATTTATTAATTGTCGGCTGCTTGGCTTTTGACAATGTCTAGTTGGCAAAAGTTGGCATTCTACTGGCATTTTGTCACTTGCATTTCTTCTATATACCAAACTAGTGAGCTGTGCTACCCAGGGGAAGTAACCATCGTGTTTCCTAGGCCCTACAGAAACACTCAGCTATACTGCATTTCAGTGGTAAACACAGCAGTACTCACTTTATTTTTTATCCAAGGGATAGGAATGCAGAGTGAAATATATTATTATTAATACAGAATTAATTGTAGAAAACGGTACAATGCAATGCAACATAATAGTAAGGCAAAACAATCCCTAAAGAATACATTTAATAATTTCTCTATCCTCCACTTTATGTGTGATCAGACTTATTTCACCAAATCTCAGTCCAGATTGAGGTTTTTTCCAACTAAGTTATAAATGCCTGAAAACAGAGGGAAATAATGGAAACACTGACTACAATACCATAAATAAAAGCCTTCCTCTGAAGGATTTCCAAGATTTCTAGTTCATAAGAAGTTTAATGTTTCAGTTGAGACTTACACCAAACTTCAAATAATGACACACTACAAATTTGTACTGTAAGCAGAATAAACAAAGTAAATTTATTCATGCTGCATTACTGGTAACTGTTCATGTCCCAGAAGTGAAAAATGTCAAGCACAAAGGACGTATGATAGTCTATATCCTGTAAAACCACACATTTACTTCCAGAAAGACTCTACTATGCCCGGAATTCAACCAATGCCATAGTCTTACCAGTAAGAATGTTTTTATTGTAAAATAAATAGTATATTTTTCATATCACTGGGTTTTATGTGCATTTTCTAATTAGTTTTGTTTCCCCCACAAGACAATTTTCTATGCCTTTATTCTTTTTTTTCCTTAGCCCACTGAAACAGCTGTTCCATTTGTGTTTTCCTGTGTTTCAAAGGCTGTACTAACTGAACAAATACAGACGTTGTATGTGAGAATTCATATACTTGTTTCTGTTCTGGAATTGCTGATTTCTCTGAGGTTAAGTAGTGTATATGACCTAATCACTAGTAACTGCTTTCTGAAAGTTTTAATTTTTGTTCACTAGTGCAAGGCAGGCTTTAATAATTAACATGCAGATGTCACTAGTTCTATTGATTTTCAGTGGTATGTGAATTAAATTTTTCTTTTTTTTTTTTTTTTGGTGAGGTCTAAACCAATATTATTTTGATCCTATGGTGTTATCATTCTATGATTTGGTACTACCAATCATATGATACTCTTACCAGTCTCATACTACATTTGGCTAAAATACTCCAGTTAAATTAAAAATAATATAAAGCATTTGTATAATGATTTGCAGCTTTGGACTTGGAAACAAAATCCTGAACTCTTCTGCCTGTGGCAAGACAGTGCTTAAATTTGTCTGCAACAATAAGGCTGTTCTAAGATGTCAGTAGAGCAAAAGCAGACCACAGTCCAGTTTCCCATACTGCATAGAATCATAGAAGTACTAAAGTTGGAAAAGACCTCTAAGACCACCATGTCCAACCATTAATTTTGCATCACCATGTTTAACACTAAGCCATGTCACCAAGTGCCACAGCCACACATTTTTTTTGAGCACTTCCAGGGCTGGTGATTCCACCACTTCCCTGGGCAGCCTGTTCCAATGCCTCACCGCCTTTCAGTGAAGAAAGTTTTCCTGATATCCAGTCTAAACTTTCCCTGGCACAACTTGAGGCCATTTTGTCTCGTCTTGTTATGACTTTCTCCTTCTTCAAGCACTCACGATGGAGAGACAGCCGGTTAATTCTGAATATCTATCTTTGACCACTGACAAGACAGGAAACCCAGAGTAACAAGACTCTGATCATGAGCACTTCAGCTAAATATCTAAGAAAGGTGGAGTGACCTTGAACAAGAGCTCATCAAACTCAAGTGGATGGTTTAGAGAGGCACTAGACCAGCTTCCGAGGAGTGTCTCAACATTACGAAGGTATTTCAACTCAGCAGTTAATACAAACCATGCTGGAATGCCGAGCTGCCCAACTGGCTTCACATTACTCTATCTTTTCTGTTTCTGTTTCAAGTCTACACAGACATTCATACTGTCATGACAAATTGCCTTTGCAAGAAAAATGACAGTTTTTATGCCGAAAGGTGTTTCACAATAGCATATTTGGAAACCAAATGAAGTGGTCTGAATAGAAATTCAATGTACTTGCAGTCAGCTGGAAATTCATTTTTCCCATTTCTTTTCCTTTCATAATTTAACAATTAAATGTAACCATTCTTCCCTTAACATGCACAATGATTCTTTATTGTTATTCATTGCCTTTTATCAGTGTCTTCAAGCAGTTTATGGAAATCAGCATTTTTTAATATTTTTGAAGTATGCAAGGTAGCATTTTCAGAGGTTGGTAGATATCTTTCATATAGTTATAGTTAGAGGAGTTACTGCCCTATGGTTTTGACTTGGCCATCTGTCTTAGGTCATCACCAATATTGCAGAACGACAGAACAGGATATGTGTCTGTTCCTCAACTGTCACATTTTACAGTCCAGTTTATTAAGGATTGTATACCTTCATTGCAATTTAATCTAATATTCTGTACAGCAAACCATGGTGACTGACACATGGCTCATATTCTATCCTTCCTTGTCCGCTACTGGGGAAGTAATCCTTTGAAAAGAGATAGCAAAGACATCTGGGTGCTGTAATGCTTTAAGCTACAACAGCTAAATCTGCCAGTACTTACCTCTCAGTGCTCACACTGAATTTACTAGGGTTTGGATTAGCCCTTAAATGAGGAAACGACAGGACAGGGAATTTATTTGATCTGTCTGAGATCACACAGTGGCTGAATGACAGAACTGGTGTAAAACAAAGGAAGAATTTCCAGAATAAGAAAATGGTAGTAGTTAAGCAACCATTTACTTTCTGACTATATGAAGAGAACATTTCCTAAGCTATATAATTTTGTATTGACCTGGTTAATCTGGGGGTTTTTTTAAGTACACACAAAGCTAAAGTTTGCTCCTTTATTAATAGGATCATTAACAATGTCATTGAGTTAACCACACATATATATCCCTCTATTACAAACACAGAGAAGTTATGTGCAGCAGTAAGAAAAGGGTAAAAATCACAGCTGATTTTGGCCAAAACTGAAACTCCTCACTGAAAGCTGAAGCACTGAAGCCTGCCCTTTCACAAAGATTTCTCTTCTGTAACAAAAGCAAAATTCTCTAATTTTAGCCCCATGTCCTTCTCAAGTTATTTATAGAGCAAACATATCTTACTCTATTTCTACTGAAATTATTTGCATTCAAAACATAATTATTTTATTCTAAATTAAGCCATATGCTGTTTGGGATTTAAAAAAAAATTCTTCCTTCATCATTGAACATTTGTTCACACATATGTGTACATAAATATATGTGTGTGACTGTAGAGTTGCTTTTTCTCGAACTGATCATTTCTTCCTATGTAGATCTGATGTTTTGCCTCTGAGAATAGAACTTCTTAGCAACACTAAAGTTAAAAAAAGGATATTTTTCAGCAAGAGCCTTGTCTTTGCCAAACATCCCAGGGTTCGTCTCCAAGGACTTTAAAAGAAAGGAAAGAATGAAGAACGGAAACCATAAAGCATGCATTACTGCTATCATCTAATTGCTGAATGAATAGCACAGTTGTTTAGTCTGATTGCACTAAGCTAGCTATCCACTGCAAGCCTCATTGACAAAAAGGGAATCTACACAAATTATAGGGAAATTCAAGTACTAAAGGAATGTTTTGGTTCAGAGGTTTGCAATGACTATTGGCTTTGGTTCCTGGCAGAGTTTGCCTTTGCCATATGAACTCTGTTGGGCTGGGTCAGCCCAAAGCTTTCCAAAAAGCCTGAGAAGAGGACAGACTTCCTTGTCATCTGTATCCCATAAATAAATTAAAATGATGTTCTCCAGTTAGAGTTTGTTTCTTGGCAGGCTAATATGCAATCAGAGAAAGAAAAGCTTTTCATTTGTGGACTTCAACTAAAGGAAGGAAGTTTTTGTATGTGGATTCACCAGTGATCAAAATATTAAAAAGTGGAAGAGGAAAAACGTATGTTGCAGTCCTCCAAAAAAAACAAGTGAATCAAAAAAGTGCTTTAGAAATATGCCTTCAATTGATGATGTTGAAAAAGAAAGCATTCCTTTACAAGGAGCAGGCAAAGTACTTTCACCACCACCATCTTCTTCCTGCATAAGAACAGGTTTTTCAGGCGCTTTTTTTTCCTAATTCATACCCTTTATACAGAAATAGCAAAAAAATGAAAAAAACCTGATATGCCAGGTTCCACTGGGCCTGCATTCTGCCTCTTATTATACTGCAAAATGTATGCATAGGTATGCAGAATGAGAGGGGTATGACTCACATTTCCCTGCTATTTCTATGACATCGCAACCAAGAAGTAATTGCAGCAAGTATGAGCCATGACATGAGCATATTCAGCGTATTCTTTTGAATACTTTGTTAAGTCAGAGAAGACATTGCAGCACAGCAGCTACACTTCACATCTTGCAGCCTATTGCAAAGCCCCATTGGACTCCCCCAGCACTCAGACTCATCTCTCACATGTTCTCAGACTATTTCTTTCAAATTCTCTTGCAATCCTAGCATCACTGAGGTGAACTTTCAGTAGTTATTAATTCCCTGTTAGTTAAATAATTAAATATTTGTGAAATCTGATTACACCCACCAAAATAAAGATATCTAAATATTTTTCTTCACCTAATGATTACAAAATAAAATTAAAGTAAGAACATGGTAAGATGGTGCAGTTAGAAAGAGCACATTTCTAGATGGACTTCTGTGAGTCTCTGACCTTTGTAGAAAACATGAACACTGTTCCCAAATCATGCGTCCCTCTTCTGGGGACTCCCTGTGCCTGGCACAGCTGACATGGGGTCCTGCTCTTCATTGTCCAAAGCAGCAATACCTGTGTTACAGATACTTCTGAGTCAGAGGTGAGACAGAGACCTCACTGAATGAGTCACACAAACCAAATAACAGAAAGGCTTAATGGTTATTGACTTATAATGCCAAGAGAATCTGCTGCTAGTATGACTTCCTCTGTCTAGAAAATGAGTTTCAGCTTTGCCAACAAAAGAGCTGTTTAGCTGCAGCTCCAGCAGCCCTTTGCGAGCCTAGCCATATCAGCCACACCAACAAGCCATTATAAATATCAGCAAGCTTTGAGAGCTGTTTCTCTTGACATCTGTATCAACTGCTATAATATACCTTTAGGGGTAAGTATTATTTGGATATTAGTTGCACTGTACTTGGAAATGTTTTATAATCTCAAATTTTGAGCCTCTTTAAACTACATTATAAAGTGCATTATGGAAAATGAGAATTAAATCAAATTTAGATCCTATTAAATATAAGTTAATGGGTAAAGCACTACTGGCTTTACTCAGATCTCAGTAAGACCACAGATGGCTCATTTTCTTTCCAAATTCTATTGTTAAAAAATTTAGTTACTCTTTCTCTTTATTCCCACAAACCAGAAATAACAATCGAAGTATAATGATTATAACCAGGAACTGACTCTATCAACACAATGAATATACAACTACAGGATTTTACTTTCCTATGTTCTTGCTTAGCAGCCTTTGCAGATATATTCATGTCAGTTCTCCTTTCTATCTCCAATTGAGACAATTGTAATTTAAATATTTATATTCACCAGAATCTTTCTATGTAAATTGTTTGTCTTTGAAATTACCCTTATTCATTCAAATAAAGTTTCAATGGGATAGGGAAGCGTGGCTATGAAGGAACAGGTATTGAAATTGAAGGCAATTAGCTGTAGGTGTTGGGTTTCTGTATGCCTTACAGACCACCAAGCACATATTCTCCACTTAACGAGGAAGAAATAACAATTAATCTTAAGTTTTTGGCAAGACACAATCTAGGCAAGAGCTTAATGCATTTGAACCACTGCTCATGATTCTTAAAACAGGAAATTGTATTTCTGTTTCTCGTGTGGAGAGGATCTTAAATAAACTGTGGCCAAGGCTGTGTAGTCAATAATACTTCTCAGGGAACTAAAAGTAGTGCTGGTGATGCTGATGTTTTCAATAGAAGGGTCTGATGCAGACAATCATGGTTAGGGTATATCTCCTGTGCTGTGTGACACACTTTCCTCACATGTATCGTCCAGCAGCAGTTGCCTGACTTCATCCCTCAGCAGTTTGGGGTTAGCAGCTTCTTTAACATGTCCTGGCTCATGATCCCAAAGGTTTGAGGCCGAAAGGAAGGATGTTTTAAGGATTTTCTGTGTCCCTTAACTAAGCTTTGGGTAGCATTGTGTGCCATCTTCATGAGAGGGTGCTTGGTACTTTGGGGTATGACACTTCTCAGACTCAAAAGCACTTGCGCTTTCAACTCTCCCTGCTAAAACCCTTTTGCTTCAAATCCTGTTCCAAATACTGTACTGCAAGATATGACTGAAGCCTAATTTCACTTTCCCATGGGTGAAAGAGAGAAAGACAACACTTTACATCCACAGCGTCAGTGGAATTACTACTGCCTTACCCCTGGCAACCTGCTTTCACAGAGAAAAGAGGGGCAAAAAACTGCATGTCTATAGAAGGAGCAGGAGGTGGGATTGTGGGGAATCCCATCATTTTCTTTGTCTTGCTGATAGCTCTTCCGGGAGGGCTGCACCTCCTGAGGCTCCTTCCTTCTCAACCTCCTGTTTATATGAACATGCTATGTAGAAAAAAAAAAAAAAGGAAAAAAATCCCATTACGACTAGCAATTAAAGGCTTCTAGGTCTGCACACAGTGGCATGGAATGTCACCACCTCAACACCACATTTTCTGTGCCAGTCTAACTCTGCAGTAGCCCTTAGCTTCAAGTTTTTCCCTATGTTTGCATTCTCATTTTAGCAGTGAATAAAATGCTTCTCAGAGTAATCAAAGTAGATGAGTAGCACAGTCATGACAGTGGAAGAAACATCATTGCACCCTCTATCATGTCACATCATGAAAAAAATACTGTTTTACATTGACCCAGTGTCACATGAAAACTCACTTTCGTAGAATACTAGGAATATTATCCCTTGTACATGATTTTACACACAAATATTCTTTTCAGCAAATCCATTTACTGTTCAAATTCACCCAAAGAGACTCAGTTATTACTCTGTAGTATACCATATTTCTTACATTTTCTGGTCAAAAATGAAAAATTACAGAGTATGTACAGCCCAGAATTATATTCAGTTTCCTCAGAATGAGATTTCTAATTGCTGTCTAAGCTACAGAAAGTAATATTCCACTGACAATTTTTGGTAGTTAGGTTCCAGCTAAATTTATGAACTCAGGAGTACACAATTCAAATCAATACATTAGACTTGATCCTTTCCAAGCCTTCAGAGATCTTTTGCTTCTGCTTCAGTTTGAAAATTAAAGAAAAAAACCTTTTAATGTTAAACATATTTTCTATCTAATTTTATTCATTCATCTGTGTTACTAAGATACCTATTTTTTTATTGAGGCTTATGAAAAAAAAAAAAAAAGGAAGAAAAAAAAAATAACATCACTTGAAAACATCCAAAGGGCTGGAACTTCCCTGTCTCAGAGGCTAGAGTCTTTATTTCCACACTCTGGTTCTGAAGCTCAATGTGACCTGGGCATGTTAACTAATCTCTGGTGCCTCCATTTTTCATATGGTTAGTGTTATCTACTTCTAGACTTATTTGAGACTTACAGACAAAAGAAGATGTAGTATGTATGTTAAATATTATTAATCTCATTCAAATACAATTACCAAATGAAAAAATGTAGTCTGTTATTTTTTCTTGTTAGTGCTTGTATCCAAACTGAAATTATCCAGGGGCACATTCATCCAAGATGCTACCTCACATTTTGCAAATGGAAATGACTCTATGATGATAGATCAGATATCTTTCATGCCCCAAATGTGAAGAACTTCATTTATTTAACTGATTCTTCTCCCAGTTTTGAGTCTGGGAGTAACAAAGCCAGTATGAATCTAGTGCACGGCTCAGTAATTAATTGTTTGGAAACAATTTATTTTAAATTCTTTTGTATTTATAGCTCCTATGAAACAATGAAGATAAGATCTGAGAAGGCTCCAACCTAAGCAGGAAGACACTGCAAAGGATGTACCATTGTCCTTACTAATAAAGCTTCTGTCTGACTGCAGCATAAGGTGCAAAGATTAGTATCAGTTGTGTCCCTGGAGGGACCAGACAATGCAGAGCTGTAGTGAGAAGAGTAACACGCCCTTCTGGGACAGTGTACGTGGAGGATGAAGTGTCCCTCATGGTTTGCGCAGTTCTATTTGTACAAATGTCATGGCAAAAAAATACCTTCACTATTCATTTACAAAAACCTTGCACAGCATGCCTATAAATGGACGGACTCCAAGAACAGACTGTTTGGCCAAAATGTATTTTGTCAGTGTCAAAAGAAATGCTTCTGGTCCTTGTGCACTAACACCACAGGCTTGCACTGTGACTTTGTTAATAACAGTAAAAACACTCTTTCACAGAGACATGAGGGACAATAAATTCTGAGTATCATGCAATCTCTTCAGAAAATGTCTACAACTGTATTAAAGAATGCTGTTATAGAACAAAACAACAATAAATAAACCAAAAATAGCAAGGTTGATGAGTATCTCTTCCTGATTTTCCAAAAAGGGAAGATTTAGTGAAACTAAACCGGATGACAAAACCATTACTATTTCTGAGAATAAACTGTAATCCAGTCCCAATACTTAGAAGTGGAAATTGCTGTTGCTGCATTTTTTTACACTCCACATAAACAATGCTTAAAGAGGGACAGGATGTAAGCACACCCATCCTCTGGTGAGTACACTAAACCATCATGCTTTTTTTTTTTACTCTAGATCAATAAATCTCAAACTCTCTAGACAAAATACAATAGAGAGGCTAGGAACAATCTCTCAGGGGTGGCAGTTTCTTAATCCAACACAGTACAGCCAAAACAGAACAACTCACTGCTTGTTCAGTGACTTCTCCAAGGTCATCCATACTCTGTCTATAGTGTCAAAACAAAGACAGATCTATGGCCTTAGTGTCACTGACTGGCTTGCACCCAGATTGCTTGAGTGTCATCCTTTCTATACCACATGTGTCTTAGAAAGAGTTGGCATCAGGAACAGAGTCAGAGAATGAGTGCAGACAATAAACAGTTAATTTAAGATATGATTGTTAAGGAATAACTGCTCTGAATATGTAATAACAATGGTTACAAACAAGTAGGAAATAATCATATGCAGTGTGTTTTGTTTATAAATATCATTCAAATAAAGTCATGTTAAAAAGTCCACCAGTCTTTTAAACAAGCCTGTTGAAGTGGCCTCTACTTTTCTGAAATATAAATATTTTTACATAAATATATAGATATATATATTGACTTGGAAAAAAGTGTTCGGTCCTTCAACTTTCTCTTTGGCAATCCTTTGTTTAGCTGCATAAACATAACACTTATTCTTGTAAGAGTCCATGCAAAAGATAAGCTATAGTACAAAAAGTGAAAATACCTAAACGGCAAAAAGATTTGAAGGGACAGTTTAAAAA
>VXAY01001953.1:819446-842273 GCA_013399855.1 Oxyruncus cristatus | reverse complement strand
AAAAAAAAAAAAGGAGCATACAGAAATAAACTTTTTGTACTTCACTCTACACATTATAATGTGTATTATAGTGTACAACTTATTTCAGTTTTTCCATTGCAAGGTTCCTTCTCTCCCCATTTGACATCCTTAACTTATAATTTATATATACATATCAACAACTTATATGACATTCAAGCAAGAATTACTATACTGAAATTCTTGAGTAGGGTGGTAGGAACTGTGTCTCATGTGACAGCATATAGAAAAATCCTAATATCCTATTCTGTTCCCCTACTCCTGTGTCTTCTTCTGCTTAAATTGTCAGTTATTATCACCAATTATCTTGCCTTCACTATGCTTCAGAAGTCCCCATTCCTGTGGTTCATCCTCCCTACTGCACACCCAATCCTCCTGTGGCCAAATTCTCTTACCCCTCCTCTCTGCACTTCTCCAAGTCATCCCCAGCTCCCTGCCCCCTACACACCACCACAGCCCAATCAGTTTTTTAATCCTTTCTTTCCCAACTCTCAGCCTTTAATTGACCTTCCTAAAGGAACCACTGCCAACCACCACTTCCTCTTCCCTCTCCTCCTCCTCCTTCTCCTCCTCTTTTGCTGGTCAATCCGGATGGAGGAGGAGGAGAGGGAGATGAAAGTGGGAGACAGCCCGTCTCCCTGCCAGTTGGCCGTGTGGAGGCAGAGGCCATGAGGTGCTGGTGGTGGGAGCCGAAAATCTGCTGAACACATGAGAAGCTGGCAACACTCGAGGGAGGAAACAATCCAGAAGGGAGACCAAATGCGGACGTCAACAATGCACACCATTTGGCAAACGCATAGATGCTAAAAATTGAAAAGCTGGAGGAGCACAGGCCCGAGTTTCTGCTAAGTCATCTTGTACAAAGTATGTGTCAATCACTACCTGAATACAAATCACCACCTGATCCTAACAGTAGCACGTCGTAACTGTTTTGCATTTAGTTCTTCTTACTCCAAGAGAACCTAGGTTCATGAAATAAGCATATGCATATTTTAATACATTGCGGTAAGTTTATTTTTAAACCTCTAAAAAAGTTTTTACCTACCTGTCACAGAAAATAACAATATGTCCTTTTTCTCTAACTGAAACATAACATGCCTAAGAGGATTGAGAGTCTGTTGTCAGGTTTATTTATTATTCCTTTTGATGAGACGTGGCTTGAAATTAAATAACTTCTGATAAGCTCTTTGATTTGTCCTTATTTGGTGAGGGGGCAGGGAGCGAATTCTGCATCAGTGGATTTTATTTTGATAGTAAAAAGTCTTTTACTATCTTTTGATAGTTTTTACTATCTTTTGATAGTAAAAACCCCGAATGAGAAAGAAGGATGTTGGAAATTAAGATTAGTCCTGCATGTGTGGACAGACTATATAGATATCAAGAATTATCCCATACTCAGAAGAAATATATGAATGACCTAATTTGTTAACAGACAAGCGGTCAAACCTCAGAGCCATCCAAGGTAGGAAAAAAAATATAACCAACTTGCTGATTCTTAGCCAATCTTGCTTTGTTCTTCTTTCATTCAGAGGAAAGGCCTTTCAAAAACACTTTATTCCTCTGCCACATGTATTCATATTTTCTTTTTATATTCATTCAGTTGGATAGCAAAGAATGTTATGCTCAGTCATAGCAAAACATGTGTTTAGACAAGCTCAGCAGGAGTTTTCATGTTGTGCTGTCAACACTGCATAATACCAGCCCTTTTTAAAAAATGAACTTCACGCGGTAAAAAGTTCAGACCTTCAGACCAATTAATATCTAGTGATATCAACTGAACTGGAGGTTTTGCATTACATTATAAGGTTAATGGCTCGTAGAAATGCCCATTCTGGGATTGGAGGTACCATCTGTGAATGGACTCACAGGCACACAAATGTGTGAAATACAAGAATTTCTACCAATTATTTATCACAGAGCTATGATTTTGAGATCTTGCAATATATTTAAATTAAATACTATTGAGCCTATCACATCCCTCCACATACTTCTCCCTAGATCGGTAATTGTGTGAGACAGAAGACGAATTCAGTAAAATACAAATACAACAGAATTTCTGATGTGTGAAATCCCAAAGGATATGACTTACTCTGTAACACCTCTGTCAAACAAAGGGTTTCTTTCTCAATATGCCCTACAAATTTTCTGAAATCAAAAAACTCAAACCAAAAACAATGGGTAATTTGACCAATGTGTAATTCTTTCCTGTGCAAGAATAGATCAGTCCTCCCACTTGCACAGAAAACTAAAGATCTGCCATTAACTTCAAAGGAGCTTTAGTGGATTGTGTCTCAATACAGTTCTACAGGCTGGTTACTGAAGAGCATTTGAAGCACCAAAAAGTTCTTCATAATATTCACAGTACAGTGGTGTCAGTGTGAAACTTTTTTCTCCTATCACAAATACAAATTAGTTTCTGATTAACATCTAAATACAAAAATGAAAATGAACTCTGCATGTTAGATAATATAACATCTGAAAAGGTCAGTAGAAAATAAAAGGAATTATGAACTGGTCAGCAAAATAAGCTAAGACTTAGACTAGGTATGACTGCAAGAGACAGGTGAAGTCCTACAGCCATAGGGTACCAAAAATAAACAGATACAGTTAAAAGACTGGTTTGAATGAACTGAGTAGTAGATGTGGTAGTAGATATACTATTTTCTGTAGTAGATGAATATTCCTTTCTTTTCTGAAGGAAAATATGCCTAATTTCAAACAACTAAATTCTAAAATTCTGAAGAAAGACATTTTCCTAAAACATCACAAGGCTGGTAATACCTGTGAATACTTTCCACTGTGCCATGGATGACTACACTAACAGGAAATTGCTGACGGCAGATATTGCTATAATTTGCATTTTTCCCTTCCCTAAAGAACTGTGGAAACCATTCTCTCCATTGCCTGGCTCCCGCTCATCAAGACATCAATATTTATGTTTCCCACATCAATATATAGTTTTCTCATGCCAATGCATAACTTTCATTCCTTAAATTATGAGCTCGTTGATTGTAAGAGCTTCCTAGGCCACTTTCCAGGTCTTCACAAACCACAGTTATATCTGTCAAAAACATGTTTTCCAACTTACTTTAAAAGAAATCATCTTAGTGTTTGAAATGTATGGTTTCCCTCTAAATCAAATTAGCTTTAATAAAAACACAATTGGATGATGCAAAATCGCTGTCTTAAGTTGAAAACGTTAGTTATTGTATTTTATGTTTCTAATAGAAATTAGTATAAGGTAAGGGATTGACAGATAAAATACATTTAAATCTTTCTTTTTCTGCACTTACTTGTACTGGCTAAGCACATCTAGTGAAAAAATCAGTATCACCAGCATACAGATATGAAAAAAATGCATGAGAAGGAACTTAACTCTGTTGGGTTTGTATGGAGTTCAGATCTAATTTTCAAACAACAACAAAAACAACAAAAAAAAAATCAATGCATAGGTAATAATAAAAAAACCACAAAACCAACAAAACAAAACCAAAAATCACAAACTGCAAAGATGATCATTTGAATAAAACAGTAAATCACAGGCATTTGGAACTTTGGGTATGCTGGCCAGAGGAAATATACGGTACGGCAAATGGTGATTTGGACAGGCTGTATTTTGAAGCTGACATTCGATGAGGTGAAGTCACTGAGAAACAAAATCGTCATGAAAACTTCATAATACTGCAGGCCAACCCAAACCCAATGGCTATGTCTATGCTGGTAAATAAACCAGGGCCAGAGACCGAAACAAAATGTGACACTGTTTTTGGAGGTGGTCCCTGGAACAAATTATCCCCAGAGCTGTGCCACATATTGACTCAGAAGCAGTTGTTTGGAGAGATCCTCCCAGAGCCTGGGACTGAGCCAGCAATTAAGCAGTGCCTACAATGAAGGATCCAAAACTCTACTTCTCTTCCTTCCCTTCTTTTATGTAACACACAATGACAATTTGTGTCTTCTATCTAAATATTGCCAATGGTGGGAAGTGGTTATAATATCATATCATCACCATAACAGATACAGTACAGTCAAATGAAGGATTTCTTTGAGGTTTTGGAGCCTAGAAGACAATGCTATGTTATAGACAGCTTTAGCTGTCATTTATGTTGGCCACTGTTGACACAGTAAATGATGTGGTATGGCTACACACTTAAGCCAAGCTTTCCTGAAGCTTTCTATCCAAGCCTGATGCGTGCAAATTTCCCACTTTAACCGGACAAGCAAGCACCACATTTGTCTATTTCAGTTTGAAAACATTCCCTTAACCACATTAGCAAAGTATTTGAGGACATTTATAGAAGCATAATTAGACAGACTCTCATTTCCTTCCTTCTCTGATTGCCCATCCTAGCAAAATAAAGAAAGTATTTTTAAAATGATTTTGGACAGGCAACAGACAGAACTAAAGACATTTCCCTAACGTTCTCCATATATAGGCCCTAACCCAAAACTTTCTTATTTGTGCTGATTTCAAGACCTTTTCATAACAAGGTCTTAATCTTGCATTGCTGGCTTGATGCCCTGGGGTAGGGATCCAGAATGTCATGTACGATGTAGGGCTTTTGTTAGATGCAACAGCTTTCCTAAAGCGAAGATTTAAAGAGGAAGCTCTGCCATGTCACTGAGAGCTCCATCTTGTGCAACACAAAGGCACTAGTTTTGAAACAATGCCATAAGAATAGCATCTTTTGCCAGATACTACATTTATTCAGGGTTACTTGAGCAGAAGTAATGAGAAGCATTAAAACAATGTTTACATAATGAAATGTAATATCAAACACGCTATGTACATTAGTGAGAAGAGTAGAGCCTGAGTTGTTCTGGGCAAAACTTAGCCTACTTCTTGAGAAAGGAAAATTACCAGCAGACTGCAAAATTACCTCCCACATTTTAATGTTATTTTTCACCTAGTATAAATATGTTTGATTATAGCTTATTTTGACAAATTGACAAAATTCTATTCTAAAATGTTTGCAAAAGTCTTTTTTGTAATTATTACCCAGCCACCTCATCTTGGAGAGGCCTGTAAAATTTACATAGCCATTTAATAAGGTAAGGAAAAAAATCTGAGGGAATAAAAATGCAAATCATCCACAAAGCAGAGTATCAACAGAAATCAAAAATCCAAGATAACAAAATTAAATAGTGCTTTTAGAAAAATTGTATTCTGATTAACATTCTACACAGAGAATTAGGCTAAACACCTTTGCCTCCTTAGGGAACCTGCTCCACAAGAAAATGGGCTGATCTCTCTTAAACAAAGTGCTTTTAAACCACATCATGACTTCTAGTGAGGAATTCATGCCTGAAGGGAGTCACTGCCATCAAATTCACATCAAAGAAGCTGGAGGGCAAAAAGCAAAATTTGGAGCCTGTGTGACCTATGTGCACTTTCTATGGACGGCCCCATATCTCATATATGTAAAAAGTTACATTAGGGGCCCCAAACCTGCTTCCTATAAAACTTGCAGCGAGGTTAATCAGCCTTGAACCAGAAGGAGGTTCCTTATATTTCCACCATTCTCTGTTTTGTCTGGCACTAGTTTGACCATATGGAGAATACTACCTAAGCAAGGTAATTGACACATGGGTATAAGAAGGATCATAGTTAATGCAGAGAGGACTGGACCTGTTCCAGAGGGAGGCAGGCAGCTTGTCCCCCTCTGCTGCCCACTTCCAGCAGGGGCAAAGCAGTTGAGGTAGTTCTTGGGGCAGTGATATGGAGAAGACACCTGCTGGCTCTGGAATAATAATGCCTGGGATTTTTTCCTGTTTAAGTATCTTATTTTTTGTTTTAGTGACCCAAGAAAACTTGCTGTTGCTTCACAGGTGAAGGGTGAGCCCATGCTATTGCAGGGGGGTTGGAATAAATGATCTTTAAAGGTCCCTTACAACCCAAATCATCCTATGATTCTGTGACTAGGATGTTGCATGGGGTGTTCTGTCCTCAAACCGGATGGCTGTACCTCTTGCACAAGACTCTGTTCCCTGCTCAGAAAAACTATTTGAAAGCAAAGTATTGTGATGACTGTCGTATGAATTGCACACATTATATAAGGATGTTTATCTTTTCCTTTACTTTGATTACCCATGGATATAACAAATCTCCCAGCATTGGGCAGCAAAATGAGAAAGCTGAGAGAAAGCTGTGACCAGCTTCCAGATACCTGCAGCAAGAAGATGAGTGCTGCTTCCCCAGTATGATACAGGTCTACTTTTTCCCCACTTTCCCCACTCTCATATTTTCAGTCATATGTGCTAGCTAGGATCACCTCAGGAACATCGTAGTACATGGCAAACTAAGGTAGAAAACTGGGCAGTGTCTGTAATCCCTGGGTACAGGATGGGTGCAGCCAACGTAGCAGCTCATAGAAAGGGTTGCAAAGGGCAGTGGCACTGAAAACCAGCCTGAAGAACAGGAAGAAACAGCTGTTAAAAGCTATGTCCATGACCTTTCCATGGCAAACCAAGTGGGGAATAGAGGTATTCTATGAATGAAAAGGGAACAGCCAAATGAAGTGCAAACTAGAGAGACAGACTGAAAGAGGGACTGGACAAAGACCAAGGGAAGAAATTACCAAAAAAAAAAAAAAAAGGGGGGATGAAGCAACTTAGACCCCACATATAGAAGAGAAGAAAAGCAAAGCTTTGTGCCAAGGAAAAATCCTAAAAAAGCCCACAGGAGAAGCAGATGGGAAATATGTGTGGAAACAGTGCTAACACCTGCAACAGGTGTGTTATTCTTTCGATATGAAGAAAACAGTTCCAACCTCCTATGACCACAGCACAAGCACTGTAAGAGACCTGTCAAAAAGGCAAAAAGGATGAGCAGTCCCAACTGACAACATCTCATACAGGGAAAATAGTTGAAAATATTACATAAGCAAAACACGATAGAGAGCCAGGATGAAAAGGACTCTCACAAAAAAGGTGTTACTAGATTTATTGAGTAATGCTCCAGAAGTTCTAATCATCATGCTCCCTATAGGAACAAATGACACCAAGAAAGTACATTGATATAATGTATAAGAAACTGCTTCTTCAGACGGTAAGGAAAAGAAAATTAATTGGAACTGTGTAGATAAGTAACTTGCAGAAGATTTCCCCATTGCCAAGCACGGGTGAAGAAAGTAAAATGCTGATACTGGAAGCCAAACAAGGGAAGATCTGATAGAGTAGGTTGGAGGGGTTTGAATGCACAGATCACTGGAATGCCTTCTGCCACCGCAGCCAACTGTTTGGATTACACTGTCTCCACTTATGCAGACAGGTTGCCGGCCTCTTGAGCTCAGAACTGGCAGGACCTGTTAGGCAGGCTGCAAACCTTCAGGAGAAGGAGGGAAAGGGAAAGCTTTTGCTTAATTTGAATAATCCGGCTTGTACTTCCAACACACAAATTAGGCGAGAAACTAAAATTGTTCTGAAGCAAAAGATGAAGGATAACAGGAATATAATGCCTGACGCAAATGTGTGGGGAAACAAGCAACAACTGGAAGGTACTGTACTAAATAAAGGAGATAACGATCTGGAAAGACTAACTGAAACTTAGTGGGATAATTCCTTTGTGTTGAAAAGATGGGATGCAGTATGCATGGGAAAGGCAGAGTGGAGAAAATCGATAGATGTAAAAATATTATATAATGTTTTCAAAGCACACATTTTGTAATTTTGACAGTGACAACAGAAAAATGTTAAAAATCTCAGGTAAGCATATACAAAATTAAAAAAAAAAAAAAATAAAAAAACCCACATAACAATCATAACATGCATTTACTTTAGGCCAGCACTCTGGAACAGATCCAGGGAAGGCACAAACTTCTAGTGGACTTTAGTGGATCAAGTCTCTAGATAGTGCATACAGATGCAAAGATGTAAACATACAGTGAATTCAAAGATTAAAGATGGTAAATCAGGTCAAATTTTCACCTATTGTGAAGTGAGCACTGAAACTATGGAAGCAGAGCACTTTAATTCACTATGGCAAGAAAACAATTCACAGAGGAAAACAGTGAAAGGAAATCAATTTCACTTTCAGGAATATTTTAGAGAACATAAACTATTGAATATGGGATGAGAATAAATGTTTAGAGCTTACTCCTATGAAAGAACATTGGAGACTTCTTGGGAAAATGTAACAGGATTAAAACTAATCTGTGGGGAAAAAAAAAAAAAAATCAGGAGATATAAGGCAAAGCAGTGGTCACAGTGTCTTCACAAGGACTATTCAGAGTTCAAAGTACATATACAGGAAGGAGTGGCAGGAAAGGAATCCAAGGACTCTTAAGTCTGAATAAGCCAAAAAGGGAAAAGGAGAATAACAGGACTTACATAGCTACTAAAGGAGAAAAAGAAGTGCAAAGATTAAGAGACTCTACCAATGAAAGAAAGAGGAAAGAAAATTAAATTTAGGGTAGAACAATAAAATAAGATAGCAACCTAAATTGTTACTACATTTCAACATTAAAAAATTATAAACAATTTAGAGCCAATGCTTCTGAAATCACCCTCAATTGTTTGGAACAAGTCCAGAAAATGACCACATTGAGAAACATAATGTATTTTTGAAGAACTGAGGAATCAAGAGTAATCGAGAAACCTCTCTTTGTTGTAAGGAGTAGGAAATTTAGAATGTTGTTCACATGATCTATCTTAGGCAATAAAGGCTCCGATATCTTTGAGCCAGTTCCTCTACACAAAGAAAAATAGGAAATCACCTGTGCTGGTTTTGGCTGGGGTAGAGTGAATTTTTTTCACCGTAGCTATTATAGGGTTGTGTTTTGGATTTGTGCTGAAAACAGTGTTAATAATACCGATATGTTTTCATCATTGTTGAGCATTGCTCACACAGAGTCAAGACCTGTTCTGCTACTAACAGCACCCCACCAGCAAGTAATATGGTGGTGCACAGGGAGTTGACAGGCTGAGGGAGTCCTGCTCTCCTGGAGATGTCTGAACACCTGCCTGCCCATGGGAAGCAGCAAATTAATTCCTCGTTTTGCTTTGCTTGTGTGCACAGCTTTTGCTCTCCCTAATAAACTCATTATTTGTCTCAATCCATGAGTTTTCTATCTTTTACCCTTTTGATTCTCTCCCTGACCCAACGGTGGGGGGAATGAGAAAGCAGCTGTGTGGTAATTGGTTGCTGGCTGGGGTTAAACCACGACACCAAGTCACTGTTATGCATGATGGGGCCCTGCTCTCCTGGAGATGGCTGAACACTTCCCTGCTCATGGGAAGCAGTGAATGAATTCTTTGTTTTGCTCTGCTTGTGTGTGCAACTTTTGCTTTACCTATTTAACTGCCTTTATTTCAACACACAAGTTTTTCCTTTTACCCTTCCAATTCTCACTCCCATCCTACCAGAAGGCTGTGTGAGGCTTAGATGCCAGCTGGGGTTAAACCATGACATAAACTCTGCATCATAATGTTGGCTTCTGGAATAACATCAGACACCTCATATCCAGAGATACCTACTTTTCTCCTGGGGGTATAAAAAGCAGCCTAATTTATATTTAGACATCTAACTTATGCATACTTCAGTCCTATAAGAAAAAACCCACCCTTGCTTTCCTAATATTAGGAAATCTAGGAGGATTAATTCATGCATGCAAGTGATTTGCAAAGCTGATTCCAAAATAAAAGAAAATTCAAAAATTCAGATGTTTTAACTCTGCTTTTTGTGAATGGTAGAAATAGCATATCATCTTTTTGGTAAGAGTATTTGTATTAGGTCTAGACAGTGTACTCTTTTGTTTTATTATTCTAAGATGTGCTGAGTTCTGCTCTAATCCTACTCTCTCAAAGCTCCATAGTAAGTATTGAATATAAGACTTCCTCACACAGAAAAATACAAGTGCACCTTGATAAACGCAAATGTGAGATCCTCTTTGAAGTTGATGTCAAAATTCCCATAAACTTCAGGATGACGACAATTTCACCAGAAAAGTGCATAGAATGACATAGGCCTGTTTAAGAGAGCAAAATGAAGTAAAAGGACAGTATGACAAAGATGAATGTTAGGCTCACTACTAGGAAAACATACAGTAATGAGTTTTAATAACCTCTGAAATAATATCTTACTAGAAATGCCTAATGTTGACTGGTTAAGCCAACAGAAAAAATAGAAACATCAGTAGAAAAAGTTGATATTGACAAGAAAAGTAAATAAAAGACCTAGGATGTATTGTCAATGCCTAATCTCTTCAGTCAAAGGGTATGACATGGAAAAATGTAATCCCAATTGCTTTCAGAAATTTCAGACTGGATGTGTTATGGAGATGTGAGTTATTGAACGAGTGCATTTAGAGAAGTATTTCATAGTACAAAGAAAATAAATGATTTAACGCCTTTAGTGGCACCGGGCTGTGAACATGAGGGAGCCCTCAACATGAATGAAAATGTGGTGCATATTCACTGGATGATTTAACAGCTGCCAACATACCATCACCCAAGTGGGCCTTCCAAAATGGAGCACACCGAATGCCTATTGGCCAGAAGCTGCATGAAGAAATGTGCAGGAGACCTGTGTCTCAGGTTGACTGAGACTGTATTGTATGCATGTGTGTCATACTTTTTTCTAATGTCACACAAAACTGCTTTATCTCGCTGGCAATCATTTCCTTCTAATGAAAAGGACAGCATAATCCACCTGATAGAAACAGGAAAACTGTTATCACTGAATTTTTGCAAACCCAGTCTAGAATTACCAATTTTAATTTCATGCATTTTGCTCCATTTGAAATTATCTTATTAGAACACTCTGCATTACTCAGTACAATAACTGTTAAAAAAATCTGAGCTTTGTGAAATTATAGCTTTTAAGGAAAAGACTATTTTGTTAGATAAATTATAATATAAACCCTATAGCGTCCACTTGCAACCAAGGTAAAAATAGTAACAGTAAAAATAATCTAAAATTAATCATTTCACTATGGATGCAGAAAAATGATGAAAGTCCACCTCTATATGTCTGTGTTGATAAAATACTAGTGTGACAATTGTATAGTTCATTAGCAATGCGAGCCCATGAGCAACACAGAGAAAAATTAACTACCATTATGAGAATATATCTATACTTTTATATCTGAAATTCCCATTACAAATTGAACATTCACTTCTTTACTAATACACAGAAAATGCCCTTTTATTTCTCTGCTCTTTATTTTTGTAGTGACAGCAACTCTAAAAGAATACTTAAGGCAGTTATTATCTCAGTGTTACAGCACTGGCAGTGAGAGGAAATACCCCTTAAAAGACTGAAAAGGAAAACAAATTATAGTGTCTTCCTACTTATACATATATACTGAACTTCTTTACAGTCAGGCAAGACCTTAACCTCTGCAGATATAACACCTACAACTGCCACTGGTGTCAGCCACTGATAGAAGGAACATAAGGACAAGAATGTCCAAACTACAATATACTCACAAACAATTAATAAACAGCAGCATGAAATAACACCTTAGAAATGTCAAGTAAGAAGAAAATAAAAAAAACATGATCTGTGCTGTTTATTAAATGAGGCAGACGCTCCAAAGAAAAAAACCAGTATGCAATCATATGATTAAAAGCTGTAGCATGATGGTAATGTTAAGGTTGTCAAGAAAAGAAAGCTTCTTAAGTTTTGCAGGCTTAAATTTTATTCCTTGCAAATTTCACCACTGGGGCTCTCTTGTTGGGTTTTGTTGGTTGGGGTATTTTTGATTGTTTACAGGGGCAGACTGGGGGCTTTTTTGGTGGTGGTTTGGGTGGTTGTGGGTTTTCTTTCAACTTTTTTTCTTTCTTTTTTTCTCTTTTCTCTTTTTTTTTTTTTTAATGTGGATTTTTGGACTAGTGTAAGTGTTCCAGTTCTTGGAGGTCCACAGCACATGACTTCACTGGCAGTGACTCTGCAGAACAATATACTCTTCAGTGAAGTTATTCTTGGAGACAAGGCGACAGGATGTTCTCATGTAGGCAGATGCAATTATACATTGTTATGCAGTGACAGCTAATCCAGCAGCCAGCACACTGCAACACAAGTCAATATTGTTTCTCCTACAGAGAGGATAAACATCTTTACAAAACAGAGGTTAAATCTAGCAAAAGTATCCAAGGGAATAATCAGTTTCTCTATTTGCAGTTGTAAAGAAGAGGTTTATGACCACAGTTGTATTATTATTCCCTCTAATATTATCCTAGATTATATTAGTTGCTCCAGCATGTATCTCTACTACAGAACTTAGAGAAATAGCTATTTTCTGTCTTATACATACATATTATTCTCACAATAATCCAACTTACGTATATGAAACACCAGTTTATCACCAGTGCTCTCCTAATCCAAGGGTACAAAGAAACTTAAAGACAGGAGTTGAATTGCAATGGCTTACACTTGACCGAATAAAAATCTCCATGATGAAACTATCGTAGTGCTTAAAGACATTTACCTCCAAATTAGTCATCCTGGTTTCCTTTATAGCTATTAGAGAGCACTTGCCTGATGTCTCTCATCTTAACCTGTAGCACCCCATCTGAAATACTCCAAAAGTGCCTGCTTCTCTCCATTAACCATACTTCATTAACCATGACCGTAAGTTTCTGAAGATAAATTCCACCTTTCCTGTGTAGCTACAGATAAGGTTAAGTGTCTGGGAGATTATTTATGCTACTGAAATTGGAGAAAAAGAGGAGGGGAAAAAATGACAAGAAGACAATTCTTCACACAGTATGCAGATTTTTAAACATTCATTTAACCCTTTAGCCTTTTTCTGGTTCCTTTATCCTCACTTACCTTAGTGGTTTTTCTTGAAACTGAGAATGTGCTGTCACAGTCCATCTGCCTCAGCACAGCTCTTATTTCTTTCTTACCTGTACAAGCATTTAAATTTCACTTTTGGGCATAACACTGTGTGAATCCAGAATTTGGGTGAATTTCTGTATAGCCATTCTCACAGCAGTAGGATTGGAGTCATCCTTCATCCATTCTACCCATAGTAAACCCGTCATTTCGCCACTGTGCCAATGCATATTATGTGAGCTGTTCAGACTCCCAATACTGATTCACCGTCATGCTATACAACTCCTTGACTACTGTGGGCTGGATTATATCACAGATGTTTTCTCAGGAAAAAAAAAATTCTTATCTGATGTTGTAGTTGTCCTGAGGACTAGAACCAGCCTATGGGCCACAATATCCCTTAGCCTATTGGATGGCTTTGTTCTAAGCTACCTACAAAGTGAGTGTTACTAATGAGCATACAAAAATAATGCTGAATTAAGTATCATGACAAAATAATGTATTGTCCACAAAATCCATTTCATGACCCTCTGGTCTAGATCAATGTAAAGCATTTTATTTGAGGTTATGTTTGAGCAGCTACTGCAAACTGCAACATCACTGCAAAATGCATTAACAGTACAGCAAGATTTGCCTCCTGAGTGTGCAAGTTTTTTGTTTAGTTTTGTGAGATTTAATACTATCTGACTTTGAAACCTGTGTATATTCATGTTTCATCACAAAAACTGGCACAAACCTTTGTGGCAGACTGTAACTGTGGCACATGGGCAACTGATCAGCCTGGTAAATAAAATAATGGGGAATAATAATTTTGGCAGTTATGTTTGTAATTTGGTCAATGAAATGAAGTTACCACATGCAGTGGGTTGACCCTGGCTGGATGCCAGGTACCCACCAAAGCCACTCTATTACTGACCCAAGCAATTGGACAGGGAGGAGAAAATATAACAAACAGTTCATGAGTTGAGATAAAGACGGGGAGAAAATATAACAAAGGGTTCATGAGTTGAGATAAAGACCATGAGATATCCCTCACCAATCACTGTCATGGGCAAAACAAACTTAGCTTGGGGCTATTAACTGAATTTATTGCTCACAAAATCAGAGCAGGATAATGATATATAAAATAAATCTTAAAAACACATTCCCCTCACCCCTCCCTCCTTCCTGGGCTCTACCTTCTCCCTGCCAGCAGCACAAGCAGACAGGGCATGGGGGTTAAAGTCAGTTCATTGCACATTGTTCCTGCCACTGCTCAGGGAGAAGAGACCCTCCCAGGAGAGACAGTCCTCCACAAACTTCCCCAATGTGAGTCCAGCCCACAGGCAACAGTTCTGCACGAACTGCTGCATCATGGGTTACTCTTCCACAGAATGCAGTGGTTTACATTAGAGTTACTCCACAGAAGGTAAAGAAGTTTCTTCTTGTCCCTCAGGCACAGCCTGCTCCAAGGTGTGCCCCCCACAGGATCACAAGTCCTATCAGAAAACCTGCTCCAGTGTGGGCTCCTCTCTCCATGGGTCCACAGTTCCCTCCCAAGACAGGTTCCTTCCCTGCTCCAGCACAGATTTCCCATGAGTTCACAGTCCTCTTTCGGGCATCCACCTACTGAAGCATGGATCTCCTCCATGCTCTGCATCTCCATGGTCCTCCCCCTGCAGGGGCACAGCTGCCTCACCATTGTCTTCACCACGGGCTGCAGGGGAATCTCAGTTCTGGTGCCTTTCTCTCCTTCTGCACTGACTTTGGTGTCTACAGAGTTGTTCCTCTCACATATTCTCTCTGTTCTTCTCTTGCCACAACTACATCTGCCCAATGATCTTTATTTTTTTTCCTTCTTAAATATGTTATCACAGAGGCATTACCACTGTTTCTGATTGGCCCAGCCTTGGCCAGCAGGTTGTCTGTCTTGGAGCTGACTGGCATTGGTTCTGTCAGACATGGAGGAAGCTTGTACAGAAGCCAGCCCTGTAGCCCCCCACTACCAAAAACTGTCCATGCAAACCCAATACACCATACCACCATCATCAACTGTAAGAATTTTCTAAATGGCTTTAGGAAAGATGGCAGTAAGATCAATTAAAAAAACATAACAGAGAAAGTACTGTACGCACTGGAAAACCAGGGAGCAACCGGTGTGTTTCAATGATTCTGTCTCCAAGAGATGCTGTAAGATATGCTCAAAACCAAGGAGCCTAGGGGAAAAAGGAATATGAATTAGAAAGCATTTGTTGGTTAACAATTAAAATCATATTGTTAAAGATAGACAGGAAAGGAGACAGCTTTTTCCTATCAGAAAACGTTTTGTGGGATTGTAACATTTTTGATCAAATTATTGTTAAGCATTCTCTCAGGTTTAAACAAAAACTACTTCCATTTAAATTCTTATTTATATTCTTAAAAATTCCTATTTATATTTAAATTCTTATTTATAAATAAACATCAACTGCTTCTTCCCCAGAGAGACCAACAGCCTCCCAGTACATGGGAAAGTAAAGTACAAATACCCCCTCACCTCACTTAACTTGAAGCGTTATCATGAACAGTTATCTATCCCATCCCAACTCATTTTATCAGAAGCCAAACTACAGTCTGCTCTGAGACTGTGTAATAGGGTTTACCAACAGAGAACTCTCACATAGTTTTTCCCTTTGCTTTTTGCATTCAGAACAGGGCCCTCAATCAGACTTTAACACTTTAAAAGAAATTATGTACTTTGGTCCATTATTTGGGTTAAATTCAGAGAAACTTTTGTGCTACCCCATTTCAGAATTACCCATCAGCCTGCCTCCTCCAAATTAAACTGAAACTCATACTATGAAGTTTTGCTTTCGATTATACAATCTACCAGCCCCAAGCCAAGTTGAGGCTGCATTTTTCTTCATTTTACTATTCTTTGTCTAACTGCTTAACTTCAAAAAAGGCCTTCCACCCACATCTTCTTCCCTTGGCTCCCTCTGCTTAACTGATGTGCAGTTCTTCCCTTCAGTCCTTCTAGGTCCTAGCTAATCCCCTGAGCATATGGCAATGGGGAAGCTGCCAGAGCAATACCAAGGCTCCTTCAACACCAGCTACCTGAGCACCATTTTAAAGAATCCCAGTACCATATAGTTACCTATTGAAAGTATTTTACTTGGTATGACTACATATTCTTTTAAGTGCAAAATCCATTTGGTTTTATTTATTCAACAATAATCTTCGGGAAGGGGGAGGGGAATTTTTGTGTGTTTTGTATATATAAGTTTAAAAGTCTTGTCCCACTGTGGAACAGGAAGAACATTTCCCATCCTGCGGTAGTTACTTGTCAGAAACTGTCTATGAAAACATGCTAAGAGAAAGAGAGAAAGAGAAAGAGTTCATAGAGAGTGCTGAAGTTTGTTAGTCCCTTACAGACCTAAGGAAAGATAAGCCTCAGGGAAAAGCTAGATACGCATAGATTTCTTTAATTGGTTTCAAATTGTGTTTTCTTTGAAGTGCCTCTGTACTAAAAAAATATTCTGTTTTAAGAAATTTGTTTGGTCATAGTGTGAACCATTGTCATTGATTTTGGAGAGAGAAGAATAAGTCAAAACAAAAATTTGTCATAGTATTCTGAGACTATAGCTGAAGATGCTGTTTGAAGGTGAGAACGTCCCTGATTTGTCCAAGAGTTATTTGATCTGTACCGTATGTGTACATTGATATTTTGACCTTGGCCAACCCTGAGGTTGGCTTTGGCTATGCCTGTCTGGGTAAGATGTGCTTTCCCCATCTGCACTACATCAAATCCTCTATATTACACCAAAGTAGCCCCTACTGCAATTTTTCTTCCTGAAGCAAAGCTGTTAAAGATCTGCGCTCTGAGAATCTGGCTCCTCTTCCAGGTATGTCCTTCTTTGCAGGAAGCAAAGTGGATAAAAAAGAGGCAGAAGACAGGAACTGCGATTGATGGGTAGCATGTGTCTTCATCGTTTCCCTCCAGCAAGGACAGCACAGAAGAGTCACTACAGAGCCAATCTCTCTCACTTCTGCTCTATTCCTGAAAGGGAGCTTTCCACTTCTGCCTCAAGAGGTACCTGATCAGTCATCCAATCAAAGGTTTTGCACTATTTCTTAGCTAAAGCTAGAAGAAACATAGTGGAAGGAATTAAAAACCTCACTCTACAAGACATTCTTTTTCACTTTCACCAACTCTTCCACTGCAAACAAAAGCATATACAGATAAGAGAAGTAATAAATAAAATAATAGTGTGTTGCCATTTTTTTTCCTCAGCATCACCAAAAAGGATTGCATAAAAAAAATTAATTGGAAAATAATTCTTCCCTTCAATTTGACAGTTAAAATTAGATAAACATAATTTCACAAATGAGAGACTTTGAAAGTCAGGATAGTTCAAAAAAATAAATTACCTGAGATAAATTGCATCTCATTAAACCAGTGAAACTGGCCATTTACTAAAGGATAATATTTCCATGTATTACCATTCGTTGAAGGAGAAGCAGAGACTTACTTAATACTCATTAAAGGCTTACTTAACATTCATTGAATCATATGAATAAATAGGCTAGCTATATTAATAACCTAAGAGTCTCCAATACAGCTAGAATTAAGAAGTCAGAGAACAGCAACACTCAGCCTAGATGTGGTTCTCATGGAAAAAAAACAACAAACCCTAACGACTGAAAAGAAGAATAACATAGTACTATTGCTGTGTTTTCTGTGAGTGATACCCTAAATATGTCCTTTTCCCTATTGCATTGAAGCAATGCATTCAAGCTAGACGTAAGTATAATTCAGAATCATGAAGTCTAATTATGCTTTCTGTTTCTTTCTCAAAACCTTGTATCTGAAAAACAGAGTGAGGCAAAAAAAAAATCTTAAAAGGCTTATTATTTATTACACTTAACAAAACCAGTGTCATTAAATTGATAACTTTTTTTCATGCTGAAATATTGTAACTGTGCTAATCCATCTAGCAGAGAAAGGACTGGCTGCCTTGGTGCCAGCAGAGGGAGCATAGAGCATTGCTTTTCGTGGGCTTCAAACCTGCAAGGGGAGCTTTGTCCTTTTCTGTTCCAATCCCCCCACCACCCCAATTAAATGTTTTTAAAACATAATGATAGTGCCTTCAGTGCTAAAAGCACCTTTTCATGCATCACAAATACAGCTGTCAGGTAACACAGGCGTCAGATTGCTGTAGGATAATTAACTTTTAGCACCTGGAACAGTAAGGCAGGCACAGGTAGGGAATTTCACCAAGATGAGACACAAGATATTCCCAGTCGTGGTGGCTAAACTGCGTCCCTAAAGTGTACCGTCAAATCATCCTCACTCAGTGGCACAACACGTGCTGACCCAGAGCAGCCACGCCACAAAAAGGAGATGCTGCTCTGCAAAGGGCATGTTCATACACATCTACGTGTCCAACGCCTGTGCCCAGCTGACTGCGGAAGGGGTGCGACCTGGGCGCTGCAAGAATTAATTGGCTAATGAGCCTTATCTTCCTGTCATTACTCAGGTAAAACTTCCATGTATCTGAAGGCAAAAAAACTGCAAAACTTTTGAGGATGAAATGCATGATGGCTGTGCCACTTGCACAGCTGACAACAGCAGGGGCTGTTTGCCCCCTGACTCCAGACAGAGGAAAACGTGTGTTAAGCTCTTACACGCACTAGAAAATCCATACAAAGGACTCCAGAAAACTTAAAGACAGAGTCAATTAAGGCCTTTTCTTTTCCTCATGATTCTCATTATTGGATTCTCACAAAATTGGATCCTACTTTACCATGCCTTCAAAGGGACTCTTGTTAAAGCAAAGAGCAGCACTCAGCATCTTGCAGGTTTTACTCCCAAGCAAAAAGCTCATTGCAAAATCTAGCAGACAGACACATCCCTCGGCTCTCTTACTGTCCCTGAAAGATCTGGAACTATAAACCCTCCAGAATCAGATTTTCATAAGCTGAAGCCTAAGGTTGTAGATGATCTCCTCATGCACAGCTACTGTAATTGCATATGTATAGTTGGCTTTTGTACATACAAATGGAGCCTGTATGCTAGTGCATGGTTCAGAGGAACCCAAACAGCTATACAAGAAACACACACAGGCCTCAGTTTTTGTTTTATGATGTGAACTAAGTGAAGGGGGAAGAAAGATGCAATGGGAAAAAGATGAAATTCAGACCTCATCTAAGTCAAGGGTAGTTTTCCTATAGACTTCAAAAGATTCAGAGCTTCATCTGTTACATTTATGTGCTACTGAACACGGAGGTATGTTCAGAAACAGGTTTCAACCTCAATCCACTTGGCAGCCCAACTTCTTCCTGGTTGAATGGAGGAAACACTGACAAGAATCTCTAAAGAAAATTCTACTGGGATCTAAATCAGTAGTCCTCAATTTTTTTCTGGCTGTCTGGGCTACATACCTCCTTTCAAAAGCCAGTGAGAGCCTTAAATCCCAGCCCTTATGATGACTAACAGAGCCCAAACTAGAGTGTACATGGAGGTCTCTATTTGACTGGCACTCAAACTAACACCATCTTTCCCTGAAACCATGAATTGGTTATCAATTCATTCCCAAGCTGCTCCTGCAGAAGACTGCTAGGAGTAGGTTACTAACTGGATAAATTGAGTTTGCAGGTTGTGCTTGGCCTAAACCTTGCAGAATGGGTGGTTATTCTCCAAGTTCACACTGTTTGCATAGATCTGACTAATGACTATTAACTTACATCTTTTTTTGGGGGGTGGCTTGTGGAGTGGAATGTTCAAAAGGTTCCTGTGGCCAAATTTAACCTTGGTGTATGCAAGTACAACATTGCTGACACTGCTGGACTTAAGAATTGAGTAAAATCCTGGCCACACTAATCTTGATGGCAAAATTCCTGTTGACTTTATTAGAGTCTGGATTTCCCAACAAATGTTAAGGGAGTGTGACTGCAAGACTCAGGCAAAGGCAAAATAAAGGGAAGAGCGGTTTCCCCATTGCAATCCAGGGACAAGGCATGGTACTCCACAGTTTTAAGGCAAGAAATAAAAATATAAATAAATACATAAAATTTATCCTCTCTTCAGAGAGTTACTGGTTCTTGGTCCTTTTTTTTTCCCCATCTTCTCATCTACAGACACCTGTTCAACTGCACTTTCTTCACATTCGACTGACCGGTCAAGCTCCTCTGTCAGCCTAGCTGTCACTTCTCTTTCAGCACATGATGGCAGCTCTCCTACCATCTTGCTGTCACTCTTTTCAGACGGCAGGATTCACAGCCTTAGCTCACAGACCTGTTTGTACATTGGAAGACAAATATTTGTCATACTTGCTTCTCATCCTCCACTAAAAAATGAATTTAAGAAGGAAAAACCTGTCAGGAAAGTACTGACACTGACTTTCTCTGCCAGCAGTGTTCCAAAATACTGAATTTTTTCTTTTGCCGATACAAAGAGGTGAGATGAATTGAGAAGTGAAAGATTCAGTTCTGCTAGGAAATAAGCATACATATTCTGTAATGGCTTTTCAAGTGCTTTCCTACATGTAGGTCAGTGAACAGCAGAAGTTTTGGTCATTATTAGCACTTTGTTGTGGGATTCTTTTTCTCCACTGATCTAATGGTGGGTGAGCAATCATTTTGCACCACTGGGCAAAGGCAATAGCAAACTTGCTAACTGTGCATTTTTATACTGCTCCCCAGCACAATAGACACACCTCAAAGCACCCAAGGTAGCAGGTTCTAAAATGCCACTCAATTTAACAGCAAAATATTACTATACACACCATGTGAGCAGACCTCAGGTTAGTGTTAGTTGGTATAATGTGATATATGAGAATGTGTAATTCTTGATGACTGCAAAGGAGAGTAAGAAAACAGGTCCTTATAGCAAAATCTTTCCACTGTGTGTTCCCTTTGCAGAACATGAACAACCTCTGGCTTCCATGAGCTGGATTCTCAGAGGATGGAAGTCAGTAATGGTAAATCACCCCAGTTTGAGTATCTCCTCCTCAATATAACAAGCAGTTTATGTATCCGGCTGCAAAAGTGTTCTAGGAAGTTGCCAAACAGGAAGGGGATCCTTGCCTGAAGTAATTTGCAATCTAAAGGCTGGATCCTCCCAAAGCATCTGGTCTGAGGTTTTGAACAGCTTTTATTCCAATAAGAATTCAAAAGGTATTCAGGGAGCCCATCTCTTATAGCATGCTATAAGGTTTGGTTAAAATTGCCTGTAAACTAGTCTCAGGCACTTTCTGTGTTATCTTAGTCTTTAAAATGTGACAGAAATGTGCAGTGGATAGATGAACTGAAACTAGACCCAGAAGGAGATAAAATTATATTAACAGTCATATAAACTGTTCAACATATCATATTGAAAGTGACAGACAGTAACAATATAAAAAAAAATTTGAAAAATATGCAAATCTTCCTTCCCATGGGTTTGACCCACAAGTGCAGTGCTGCCAGAATGGATTGGTTAGTGTCACAGAGTGAACTGTGCAGCAACTATAGATAACACACTTAAACCTACTGCCACACACCTCCTTTCTCATGACCATTTGTTTCATTTAAATACGCCCGGGCCACCCTTAAGCCAATAGTGATGTTCTTTATATTTTCTAATAGGTGTCATGATAAAGAAATGAGAACATATATCCCATGTTATGTGAGTAAGAATAATTTAATGCTGCTGCAGATTAGCTAGCTCTTTCTTTTTTACCTTGATTTTCAAAGAGCCCAAACCTACCGTAAAGTTTGATTTTCTCTTTAATTCAGCCTCTTGTTTTTCTGTCGGTGTTTTTTAAGAGTTACATTTTTGGCAAGAGTACTTAATGTTTTAGTCACTGTGTATGGACATTGCAGAACATTGCAAAGAATATTTGACCCCTGCCTTTTATTTCCTAAGTGTATCATCAGTGCCAAGCACTGCATATATTAGCAGAATTGGGCATCGCTAAATGGCAACACTAAGTCTAACAGATCTGGGTTTTAGTTAGTTAGCATGCACTAACTATCTCAAGTGATGGCAGGAAATGACAGCTCCAAGGCTGAAATCAGATCCAGGCAGGTGGGCTCCTAAAGGGGCTCAGTGCAAACACAAATGTTGGCCCGTGTGGATCCAGCTGCAGCAACAGAGCCTAAGGTTCCAGAGGCCTTTGGAGTAAAACCTGTAGTTGTATTTAAAATCGAATGCATCCTACACATTATTTATTATTCACACACATCATATATGATGTGTCACATGTGGTGATGCATCAACACCGCCTGCACTAGACACTTATGGGCAACGAGTGCTGCCTATGTAAAACACTAAGTAAAATACAGAGGTCCAGACTTGCCTGTGGTGAGACATTTCAGTAATTCTCAGGTTCAGGGTTTTTGTTCCTAAATAAACAGACGGACTGAGTCCACAAGAACTTTAAGAACTCCAGGATACGGAGTTTCTGTGAAAGAAAAGAATCGGAGTGAATGGCTTTTCCTTGCAAACCACGCAGAGCGTTTCCCTCACTGTGTGGAAGACAAGGGATGAGTTATCCCAGCCATCGGAGCAGATGCAGAAACCAGTGGAAATGAGGAGATAAAAAGCCAAAGCCGAAGGATTGGCTCATAGAGAAAGAAGTGTTGTAATTGCTAAATCACTCAAACTGCTTTGCCAAACTTTGACATGCCTGATTTCCTGTGCTTAAATAATTTTTAGGCTTAAAAAAAAGAAAAAGGCTGGGTAGGGGGGAGGGGAAGTGCGGAAAAATAACCAGTTGTTCCTTGTATAGTGCAGGAAACATGTATGATTTATTGCTTTAAGGTTATTTTTGAAGGGGCTGCCTCTGGCCGCCGGAGTGCCGGAGAAGTCACTGAGGCCTGTCCACTTGAAGGGCTCAAACTGTTTCCTGAACAGCCCTTCTTCACTCGTCACCTCCGACAGCTCCCTTTGACAACGTGTGACTGGGGCCCCGGAGTGTTTTAAAGCCGCGGGGGGCCGGGGCGGACAATGGGGCTGTCAATTACCTTTTCCCCCGTGGTGAAAAGGGCCCGCGGACAATGCGCGGGGCGGCGGGGGGTTGTGCCGCGCC
>VXAY01001953.1:770496-812556 GCA_013399855.1 Oxyruncus cristatus | reverse complement strand
GGGCGAAAGGGGGGGGGGAAGGGCAGAAAGTGCAAACCTTTATTCCACTCGGTTAAGAAAATCGAGTGGGAGGGAATGGGGAGTACTTGAACACGGGTCTCCCCGAAAGCCCGCAGCGGCGGGGAGAGCGCGCCTTCCTCCCCGGGAGAAGCAAGTTCCCCTCGGCTCCCCTGCAAAGCTATCGCCGCCTGCCTCTGAGTAAATACACGAGCACAAAAGCAACCCCGAGCGGCGTGAGCCTGTGCACGGAGCAGCCTGTCGTGCTCACAGGCTGCGGAGAGGCCCCGGGCGCGGGGCTGCCGCTCGGCCCGCGCAGCGCAGCCCAGGGGAGCGCCGCGGACGGGCCGGAGCCGCCAGGCTGGCTCGGCGGCAGCACTGCCCTTTTGAATGCCTCCCGCAGCTCAGAGTGCTGGCAGGGCGCTGGGAGCGCCAGTGAATGTAGCCCCGCAGAGCCAATGAGCTGGGACCGGATGCGATATATCCTCTGGGACAACAACTGCTCTGTTCCTCCTCAGATCCACATGACGCCATTTACTGCTGCTTTTGCAGAGAGATCACCCTACCTCCTCCGGAAAGAAAAAGAGAGAGAGGGAGAGAGCGAGCGAGCAGAAAAACGCCGAGCCCCTACAGCTCAGATCTCAAATCTTCCTCCTCCTCCTCCTCCACCTCCTCCAAACACACAACAACAACCACCACCACAAATCCGCTGCGCTCCCAAAACAACCCCCCGATTGCAAACCACAGAGCTGCCTGCAACACACACACGCTCGCAGAGGGAGCGAGAAAGCTAAAAGGGAGAGAGGGGAGAGGAGCCTGCAGCCAGCAGCTTCTCAGCAGAACGGCTACATTGCACAAGCTGCTTTTTTGGAGGAGCTCAGTGGAAGAAAGCTCTGGGATTTTATTTTAGATCCACTTTATTTTGTTTTCTTTGGCTTTCCCCTTTCCTCTTGATCATTTGCAACAGCAGCAAAAAAAAGTGACTTGGTATTGGCGAGTCGGCCTCCCGTTCATTGAGGAAAAAAAAGCGTGTGTGTGAGACTGATCTCTTTTTAGGAGCAAAGAAAACCCACCCCGACCCGGAGAGGTGTTTCGATTATTATTATAGTGTATACGCGCGTGCACGTATTTATAATCGATCTGGGGAGAGGGACCTAACTTTGCTCTGGACTTTTTTTTTTACCTGGTGATCATTCTTACTCTAATTTACAAGTTGGACTAAAGCAGAATATGGAAAAGAATTCTTTTTTGCTTTAGGGCTGGATTTATTTGCAAACCGCAGGAAGAAGAAAATACAAGAGAGAGAGGGGTTTGGTGCAGCGCCGCGATCACGGTGAGAGCCTTTTCCTTCTTTGCAAAACAAGCTTTTCAGTAACCTCCCCCCCTTGGTTGCTCCAAGAAAACTCCTGGAAATGTTTGAGGCCGATCCCTTTTCCATTCGTACAGGTTCTCCCTCTCCCCACCTTCCCGTCTCTTTCCTTTCTCAGAGAAGAACTGGAGGTGGGATTTCGGAGCGGTTTCTCTCCGGGGAGGGGTGGGGGGGAGCTCCGCTGGGTTTTGCGGGCTGCGCCGCATTTGCGCCCCGCCGGAGTGCCTCGGGGGTGCGGAAGAGTGCGCAGGGGGCTGAGGGTTGCGCGGGCGCGCAGGAATGCCTGCGGGGCTGCTGTTTAGGCGGGGGTGGGCTTGGAGGAGACACACTCCGACGTGTTCTGCTGCGGGGAGCCAGGCGCGGGAGGTCCTTCGCGCTCCTGCCTCGCTGGGCACGCGTGGGTTTCCGTCAAGCCCCGGGGGAAGCTGAAGGAAGGGCGCTGCGGGGTTGGCGAGCGATGGGGCTGTTCGACCCCCAGTCTTGGGGGAGAGCGAGCAAACCCGCCTTTCAGTGCGTGATTTACGCGCGTCTGTAGTGGCGTCAGGAGATCCGTGTGATTCGGAAGTGAGTGTACGTCTGGTACAAATATACGTGTGTGTGTGTGTACACTTAGGTATTTCTCCTGTAATGAAACTAATTCGATCTGTAAGAGGAGGAAAGTGCTTCTCAAAGTTCTTCTATGTAGAGGGCGTGTGTGGAGGGAAAGGAAAAGCCTTAATTTTTACTTTGGTTTTGGGGGGTTTTTTTGGTTTTTTTTTTTTTTTTTTTATGGGTTTACTTCGTAGTAACCCCCCTTCCCCCCAAAGAAAAAAGCCGCTGGTGTTTTCAGCAAGCTATTTGTGTGTCACTTTGCCCCACCCCGATGGTAAAGTCCCTTTTGCCCTAATCCATAGTCTGATCACACACTCGGCCCTTAATGGGGGTTTCAAAGCACTTTGAAAGAAAAGGAGGTGGTTGGTGTGTGTGCGGTGGGAATGGGGGTGGGGGTGTCTTGCACAGGCTCCAGCCACAAAACAGAAATTCATGGGCAGAGGACTTCTCTCCTTTAGGCTTCGCCTTTCCCCGGCCAGCAGGACACGGGGTTTTTCCACAGCACGCAAGAAGCCCCTCGCGTTTTAAATTTCCCCAGATGTGCCGATGCGAAATCCGTCCCCCTCTCTCGACTTTTTGCCAAGCCCAGCTAGGAAAAGTTAGCAATCCTGGCACTTGAGCTCCATGAGAGTGGACTTTGGCTCTTAGAAGTGGGGAATCGTGTTATCACACACATGCACTCACAAAAAGGCAAATCTGCTTCTCTGCTCTTGGCGGATGCAAAGGGTAGAAGTGCTAGGTCAGGGAGAGACGTGCCTATCCGTAAGGATTTTTAAGCAAATGTACGTTTGCAAATAAATGTGCTGGTTCTTTGCATCCTGTCCTGTTAGCGGATCTATCAAGGGAAGAAAAAAGGGGGATCGCCAAGCTCGGCCCGATGCCCCACTGAAAATGCCTCCTGGGTCCCTCCGGGCTGGGGCGGAACGGGGCGGGCTGAAGGTCAGGCAATTTGCAGAATATGCGTAAAATAAGAGGAGCTTTTCCAGCGGCTGGCTTTGTGAAGTTGAATGGGTGCTTAGGGCAAGGCGAGAGAGGGTAATCTGCCTTTTGCCCAGCTGTCCCGGAGGTGTTGTCTGCACCGTCTGCAGGGCGCCTGGCACTTCCCGGGAGGGGAAGTTCCTTTAGCATCTCCCGGGGGAGGACTGGGGGGAAGAGTTAAAAGGAAACATGGATTTGACCTTCTGATAAGGCGGCTTGCAGCAGCCCCCTCCCATCTGCCAGTTCAGAGGATGTCTCCTGGTTATCTCCAGGTTGTCTGCACTCTCCGGCGGGCAATGGGCCGTCGCCTCCCACCTGCTGCGCGCCCCCCGCCCATTATGGAGCCGGAGACAGGGAGGGGAGCGGAGACCGGAGGCTGCTTCTCCAGCTCCCACCTTGGCGTCTGAAGGGGGTTCCGCCACCGAGCCCAGGGTCGTCTGAAGCGCCTTCAGGTCAGGGTCAGCTTTGCTTTTGCAGTGGGTTGACGTTTCTGGAGAGGCAGTATCCTCTAGGTTGGCTGGGGCTGGTGGAAATCTGGACGTGGAGAGCACACAGGCTGCCAGTTCCTCTCAAGGAAGGGGGAAAGTATTTTATTTTCTGTTATTTTTTTATCTTCAGATCATGTCAGATGAGGGGAACGTCTGCTTAGGTTCTTGGTTGAAACTTTTGGTATGACAGAGGTTTTAATTTGACAAAAACATAAACAATGCTTCAAGCCAAGTTTGCAAGACTTTGGTTTTTTTATTTGAGAGGTATGGACACCATGGCATACCTCCTGTGTCCAAACCCAGGATTTGACAATATTTAAAATACATGGTCACAGTTGGATTTTTTATTATTTTTTTAAAAGAAAAAAAACACCTGAAGGGAGGGAGCCAGGAGTTAAAAGGTTAAATGTTTTGCATTGCTGTTAGAATAAAGATATTCATTGTTAAACTGCTTGGCTATATTTTATTATACTGTGGTACAGTATTATTGTTGGTAACTGATGTGTTCAGACTAACACTATGGGACTTTTTCTAAGTATAATTAAAGACATTGCATGGTTCTTGTAAGACAGTTGATTCTTGCTTGGGTTTTAGTTGTAAAATATTTTCTGGATTTTTGTATAGGTAGTTGGATTTTGGAGCCACTTTAAGAGATGATAAAGGCAAACCAAATATTAACTAATTTAGAGGGCAGTACTTGAAACTCGTTCATGTCTGAGTGTGGAAATTACTTACAAATTCTCATCTTCCATGTCTTTCACTGGGTTTTCATTTAAATTCTTACCACTGCATGTCTACTTTGTAGTTAATGATTTCTTAAAGTAATATTCACAATCAAGTAGACTTCTTGGATGTTGGCATTGTTTGATTATGTTATGCATGCCTCTGTCCCACAAGCCACTCTTGGTAATATTTACAGTTTGAAATGTAGTCTATGGAATTTTTTACACGTTAAACAAAACCCCAAACAACTGTGGTAACATTGCTTTTGTAGTATTGAGCTTTAAAATAACAATCACAGTGGTGTACACAACTATGACACACACTAAAATACTGAAGAGAGATATTTTTACTTGTGCTGTTCAAGTTTTTGGTAGCACTAACTCATTTAATGTCTAACCTCAAACATTTTATTACTATTTAGTGTTTTTCTTGGGACCATTGGTATTAAACTAAAATTTCCTATTTACATCGTGTAAAATTTAATGTGTAAAGAGACTAGCCTACCAAAATATTATTCAGTTTTAAACAAAATTGGAGAATTATATGTCTGTCATCAGCAGGTCACATTACACTTGCTGAATACTTGCAGGCTTTTTTTTAATATAAGTTTTTCAGTAGCCTGATGTGAAATAACTGTCACTTCAGGTGGCTGAAATCACTTTAAAGGCCATGGTCTAACCAGAAGATGGCCTGGGAAGTCTTAGTTAGCAGGAGCAATACCTAGACTTTCTAGAGCCACAAGTTAAGCTGCATGGTCCTAGAAAAAAATTTCTTCAAGCTCTCCACAGCAGAACGTAGAACAGGCCAAGGGAAGTACATTCAGCTGACTGGTGCCCATGCTCTGCCCCAGATGTGACTCCTTTTTTTAATGACTGATGCATTACTTGATTGCGTGCAGTGCTGTAGGGTCCTGCAGGCTTGAAAGGCTGCTGGAGTGAGCATGAGATGTGTTGCAATAGTGAATCCTCTCTTTGTTGCTCTAGGATTTCAGATGTGTTCTAAGCCTGCCGGGGTGAGCACGCTTCCAGGCACTGATGGAGACAAGAGCTCAGCACAGCAGCGGGTCGCAGCCCTTACTACAGGCTCGGCGTGACAGTGGGAGAGCACATGGGGAGCCTGACCTGCGGGATGTCCTAATGCAGCAGGTTCACGTCTTGTCGTTGGACCAGATCAGAGCCATCCGAAACACGAATGAATACACAGAGGGACCTACGGTGGCTCCACGGCCAGGGGTCAAGTCCACTCCTCGGCTAGCAACCGAGCCCAAAAATGAGAGGCCCCATGGCTTGCCCGAGCATCGTCATTTTAGCCGGATTCAGCACACACAGACACACGCATCTCCTCGGGCACCTCTGTCCAGATCTATCAGCACGGTCAGCACAGGTTCACGGAGCAGTACAAGGACAAGTACAAGCAGTAATTCATCTGAACAGAGACTTCTAGGATCATCTTCAGGGCCAGTTGCTGATGGGATAGTCCGAATGCAGCCCAAGTCTGAGCTCAAGTCGAGCGAGCTGAAGCCACTGAGCAAAGAAGACTTGGGAGCGCACAGCTACAGGTGTGAAGACTGTGGAAAGTGTAAGTGTAAGGAGTGCACTTATCCGAGGACCCTGCCCTCATGTTGGATTTGTGACAAGCAGTGTCTTTGCTCAGCCCAGAACGTGGTTGATTATGGGACTTGCGTCTGCTGCGTGAAGGGCCTCTTCTATCACTGCTCTAACGATGACGAGGACAACTGTGCTGACAACCCCTGCTCCTGCAGTCAGTCACATTGCTGCACTAGGTGGTCTGCCATGGGTGTAGTGTCCCTCTTTCTGCCTTGCTTGTGGTGTTACCTACCAGCCAAGGGTTGCCTTAAGTTGTGCCAGGGCTGTTACGACCGGGTAAATCGGCCTGGGTGCCGCTGTAAACACTCCAACACGGTTTGCTGCAAAGTTCCCAGTGTCCCCCCCAGGAACTCTGAAAAGCCAACATAGCATCACTAGTTAGAAATACTAAAGTAACAAGGATTATTATTTTAACATACATATGCAACCAACTAAGCAGCTATGGTCTTGGCACTGTAGTAGAAGGGTTGGAGATGTACTTTGCTGTTTGCAGTGAAATGCTTTTCTCTGTGTGTGCCATCTTAACTGATACGCTTGTTAGGATCCAGCTAGTGGCATACAGGAAAAAAAAAGGGATGCAGTACATTGTGACCCACATATTGCATAAGCTAAAGCAACACAGACACTCCTAGGCAACTCTATTGTTTGTGAATAGTACTTGCAAGATTTGTAAATTAGCAAATGACTGCTTTTTTTCATTGTTTTCTGCCAGAGATAATGTGCTATATTTTTGTATATACAATAATATTTTCAACTGTGAAAAGTAAGTGGTGTCATAAGACATGGCACAGTCATAAAATATTATACTAATATGTTGTACATTCGGAAGAATGTGAATTCAATCAGTATGTTTTTAGATTGTATTTTGTCTTACGGAAACCTTCTATTACAAGACTTTGATTTCCCTTCGGACTTCATGTATATTGTACAGTTACAGTAAAATTCAGCCTTTATTTTCTAATTTTTTCAACATATTGTTTAGTGTAAAAAATATTTATTTGAAGTTTTATTATTTTATAAAAAGAAATATTTATTTTAAGAGGCATCTTAAAAATGTCGCCCCTTTTTATGAGGACGTCATAGTTGCTGCAAATAAGGGGTGAATGATGCATATGTTCACTATAAAATAGAAAATATATTAACGTTTGAAATTAAACTGGGCTACTTGTCATTTTTTCCCCCCATTTTTTGTTTTGAGTTGGGAGAACTGGTAGTTCTAATTGCAAACTTCACAATGCTGTAGTTACAGTGAGCCTAATACGAAAACGAAAATAGATTTTTTAAGTATATTCTTTTGTTACTGTTTACTTCACCTAAAAATAATACAGGATTTTTGTTCCCTTCCTTTGCACAGATGTCCCATATACTGTTTCTACAACAGAAAAGGAAAAGGAACATAGGAAAATGCATTAATTCATTCCAGACTAGGACTAATAGGCACCGAAAGCTTGTCTTATTCTATAAGTGATGAGCTTTTTTGCTTCAAATAGGAAATAAGTAATCATTCACAAAAAATGTTAGGCTTGCATGGCTTTACTCAGAGAGAGGAGAAAAAAAGGGTAATTAATACGGTCAGTGCAAAAAGCTTGCAGGATTATTTGTTAAAGGTAGAAGAATATGCCACAGGGAATGATAGATCAGAATGCAGTCCAGCCTTATGCCAAACATTTGCCTCACTTGTAAGAAGAAAGTTGCTTGATTTGTCATTTGCCACAGTTACCTTCCACTGAGGTCAAAATCCTTTTGCTGCCAAGTTTCCCACCGGAAGCCTAGAGAATGATTTACCTTTCTTTATTAACAAACTATCATTTCCTGTTCTAAGCATGTCTCTCTAAGTTTAGAGGTCCTAGTGTTCAATTTTATTTATAAATTTCTTAAACTGGCATTTAGAATAGTTGTAAGTATTTTTAAGCTGATGCTTAGAAAAGTCTCCCAACCTTTTCTGAACCCTCTCCAAGAAAAACAAGTTATTACTAATAAATTAAGAACTCACTAGAAGTTGAAAACCAGAGCACTGAGTAAATGTTACGTCTTTTTGCCCCTTAATTTTCATCTCTGATCTGGTATTTGGACTTTTTTACATAGGTCTGTAGTACTCAAAAGTCTTACACTGTGTGTTTGTGTGTATTGATTATAATCATCCAGTGAAATTAAAAAGTGCTTGTTCTCTTTCTCTTTTGGCCTTATCTCTCTTGTGCAAAATGTAAGGTGGTTTTCTTTCCTTTCTGCACCAACTGTCTGAATATTTTCGTATACAAAGATGAAGAGTATGTATTTAACTTTCTGAGCAAAATTTGCCAGAAAGAAGGTGGCTTATGTCACATAAGTAATTTGTCCATATTTAAAACATATCCATATATTGATACTGAGTATTGGGGTATATAGGTGAGATTGTACTTGGCTACTGATAAACAGTGACCTTATTATTTTAATTTTTTTTAGAATTTTTGTTCTTGAATGGGTTGGTAACCATCGTGTGTTTCCATTCACTGAATGTAGTTCTTGAATTAAATTAGGTGCTTATGCCTAAACTATCCTGGTTTGATTTAAAAAAACCCATGGGAATAATGAGATGGACCATTTAATTGGGGAGATTTTTAGCATTTTAGGCTATGTGCTGGAAACCCCAACCCCACTTATTTCAGTAGACAGTAAATCTGTTGTTTTGTATTGATGAACTTGACAAAACTGAAGGTGATTTATATTTTGTCATTTCAGTGATTTATATTTTGGTCAAGGAAGATAACTAAGGGAAGCTGAAGATGAAACTGGAAAACTATGGTATGGCTGAGCAGTGTGGCAGTTAAAGAGGGTGTAACTCAAAAGTCCTACTAGCTAAAGTCCAGTACTAAATCTGTAGATGTGTTTTCTTATTGCAGGGTAGTAAGTGCTTTGACTACCCAGTTAGACTCTAAGGAAAAAGGAAAACCATCTTGTTGATAATGAAATTTGAAGCTGGTCTTAACATTAAACACTGGCGGCTACCTTCCACTTAGTTCTTAATGAGGATAAATAGTGGATCCTCATCATCCCAGGTAAGCCCATTACCAATGAATTGGGTTGCATGTATGACTCTTGGGATGTAGAGGAGGATGGCATTAGGCACTGCTTGTTGGACAAACTATGGCGCTGGAGTCCAGGCTTCAGTTAGTATGAACTGGCATGTGTGCACACTGGAGTCTTAAAAGATGGCTTGTGTGTATTAATTAACATCCTAATATTGCACTTAATTAGTTAAGGTTTAGTATTTTAAATAAAAATCTTGCCTCAAACAGATTGGATTGTTTTAATAAGAATTAAGGCAACTTTTCAAGTGGATCGAGATAATGTTATTAAAGTAGGCCTACTTTATCCTATGAGATAGGAAAGTGGAGTTCCAAGTAAGGAAAATTTTCCATACAAAGATTTTAAGGATAACCATGAAAGTCATGCTAAATATACATCATATAGGACTTTGGTTTTAGACTGCTGGGGAGTCATGAGAGAGATGAAACCTCTTAGTATTGCTCCATTTTTTTGTTGTTGCTTTAGAGTTTTGATCTGTTAACCTCCTACACATTCTGATGTCACTGTAAGGCTTGTTTAAAGTTCAAGACTTGCTGGATTGGATGACAGTTGACTACAGTAACAATGGAAACAAGTAGCATTTTTTCAAATTATTTTTCCATATGTTGTGACCTACAAATAAATTCACTTGTACAGAAATTTATAAATTCCTCTATTAATAGCCTCAAGATATTTTTTACTTTGCACTTTAATGGTTTCCAACTTGATTATAATTTCTTTTTTTGAGATCGTGATCATAGTAGTAAAAGAAAAAAAAAAGATTTGGATTCAAGTGGAGAATAAATACTGCTTTAGATGGAAATAAAATGTGTTCCTAAAGGAATTGAGATCATATTCAGATGAGAATTTACATATTCAACAGATTTACCAAATCAGTTTTCAAAAGCTAAAATTCTCCAAATGCAGAAGTGCAGTAGTTAAGTGGTCATAATGATTAACACAATAGGTTTTTTACACTTGCTTGCAAAACTCTCAGCATTTGTGAGGTTGAAGTGACTTGACAGTAGCAAAGTACAGATCACTTATGCACCATGCATAATTCACCTTTTTTTTTTGTTTTTGTTTGTTTTGTTGGTGGTTTTTTTGTTTGGTTTTTGTTTGTTTGGTTGGTTGGTTGGTTTTGGTTTGTTTTTAATGTACTGTATTACCTGTATTACTTTTTCACTGGTGGCAAAATACAAAATAATTCATTTTTGTGATGAGAGAAATCTTAAGGCTTATTCTCAGGTAGCAGGAAGAGAACAGAATGCATTTCTGTACTGCAGTGGAAGATTTAATTATTTTTAGGAATTAACGGTTGGAGAAGATGGATTTGAACAGTCTGTCTTGTCTCAAGTGTTCCTAGATGGGTGCAGGTACAGCAGGTAATAATGATTTCAATTGCTGAGACTGATTTCTCAATCAACCACTGAAGCAGAGTCCCAGAAAGAAATAGGCTGAATGTGAGAGAACGCTTGATTGAGTAGTGTCTGTATGAATGGTGTTGGATAGATCTCTTACTGAAAATGTCAGCGTTGTATTGGTTCGTCTTAAATAAATCAATTACAGATTGGGATAGACTACATTGTGACAAAGCACACCAAATCCTTACCAATGAAAATACGTTTGTTTCTCTTTACATAATCTGATTTTAAACTGGAAACTTAAAAATTATTAAAAAATGTCTCATTGACGTCAGGACAGTTTGATACAGAAAGCACATGCACATATATATAGTGATGATAAATATGGTACTTTTTATTTCGAAAATATTGTCTTGTTCAGTCTGTGGAGAATCCTGTGTGGCAGTCAGTTATTTCTCTTCATATTCTTTCTGGTCCCTGTCCTTGACCTTTTCTAGCCATAATACATAAAGGTTTACTGCCACTTATAGGACAAAAGGTGAAGGAGGAGTATGAAACATGCTTTCCTCATTACTATTCTCTGTCAGAAAGTTTAGGACAAGGTGGAAAAACTGATTACCGTGCCATACTTATCCTTCATTCTTAGAGATATAAAGTGTTTTTCCATTCATGGAAATCCACAGTTTCAGAAAACATTTTACTTTCATTGCTTTGGAATGATTTCTATTTCCCAAAAAGGGTCTATGTTTCTTTAAGGAGTTCCCCTTTGTACTGACCCATTGGCGCTGTGTTTCAGAGGAGAGGCAGAGGTCTTACTACTGTAAGAGCATGATCTGCTGCTCCTCTGCCACAGGGATTGTTCACTAGAGAGCCAGTGTAGTTACCTTTGGGCATGAGTAGCAATGATTTCACTTGAAACAGAGTGGGATTTCAGTGTTTTCAACTTCGGGAAAAAGCAGCAGAAGTTGTGCTATATATCTGAAGTTTCTCTTTACTTGTGCCGTAGGAAACTTTTTTTTCTTTTTTTTTTTTTTTTTTTTTTTTTTCTCTGACTTACCCATGTATGCTGATTACAGAAGCTTATGGCTAAAATGTTCATTCTAGACTAAAATGCATTGGTTCCCATTACAGTAGAAGTTACCAATAATCAGAAGCTTTGACAACATAGTTTGTGATTATATAGGATTATTTAGTGGTATTTTAATACTTAGGGGTTTAAGTTACATTTTAGAGCAGTCTTGCCAAAGAAGATAATCTGTTTCAAAAAGGTAAGAAACTGTATAATCAGAAAAGATCTACTTTTCCAAAAGCCTGATTTATAGTTATAAAACCATGTGGTGCACCTGAGATATGTTACAAGAGAAGACAATTGATGCGATTTAGGGGTTGCAAGCACAAGTTTCACTTGTAGAGTCTGAGCCAGTACACAAGGGTGTGTCAGGAAGAATCACCAACTAATGGACACAGAGAACCCCTTGAACAACAAGGGGGGGGGGGGAATTTTTCTTTTTTACTCTAATTTTATTTTGTTCAAGAAGCAATGTAGATGAACTGGTCATAAATCATGTTGTTGGTACATTTACTGATAAAAGAATATATTGATGCTCTTACCATGTGTCTCAAAAAAACACTAAAATGGAAAATTTTTAAATGACCAAACTTATCACTCATCTTCAGAAATTATTACAAACATCAGGGCTATAGCAACTCACATTTCAAAACTAGTTGCACTGCAAGTAAACTGCACTATTTGGTTATACTTAAAACTGTTACAATAATTAGACAAGTCTGCTTTAGGTCTAAAAATCAACTCAGATCTTTGTCATCTTCCACTGTAGTGCAGTTTTAGTAATTACTGTTTTTCTTAGAGCACTGATGTTATTTTTTCTTATCATATAAGACATATGTAAAAATTGATGTATCACAAATGCTGCCAAATGCACAAACCAAACAGTTATTCTTCATTCTCATTTCTCTTGCATAAACTGTTGCAGAGAGGAGAAAATTTTGAAATTGTTTTGTTTTCTTTGGGTCATTTTGTTCACGAATTTTGTTTAATTTTCATAGATAGAATGCTGATTTAATGGAGTGTTGTTTTGTGATTCCTCTCTCCTCCCCCCAAAGTATGTGGCAGTATGAAATATGTAAGAGCAGTTAAGGGACAAAGAATGCACTTTGTGAACTTAACCTAACTAGCTGCATTGAGTAGTAAAGAGAAGCAGGAGCATCAATGCCTTCTTGCAGAACTCATTGAAGGCATTGCATCTTTCAGCAGTAGGTTTACTGTTTTCTACCTCTGCTGCTCTGCAGATGGAGGTTATGCAGTTGTTCATCATGTATGTTTTTATCCCTCAGAGATTCTTTTTTTTGTTTGTTTGTTTTTAATGAGAAACATTGTGTTCATACTTTAAAACAAGTGCATGAGGATCCCATAATACAGCTATGTATCAAAAGAACTAGCTTCATGTGAAGGCTGTCTTCACTGTTCACTGCCTACTATTCTCAATACTGTTCTTGGCATTCCTCAGACCCCTTCATGTCAAGTGGAAGAAAAAGACTGTGTAAATTTTACCAAAATATATATGGTCGGGGGCATTAAGGTAGAAAAAGGGAACTTTACATCAGGCCTGTCCCTGAATTGTTCTCTCCTGCATACATACAATTGCAGTACAAAGTCTGAAAGTGCGCAACAGTCTCTGGCCACCAGAGTAAATCATACGGTATGTGGAAATGTTCCTGGACAATGGATTGCAGTTGCCCACGCTAGTGAAGCGTTAAGTCTTAGCCTGGTGCATGTGCCATAAAGTACTCTCACAAGCACGTTTCAGGAGCTAAAATGTTCCAAGGTCATCCCAAAAGTCAGCTTGTCAGCAGCTCCTTTCTTTTAGAGGTTAAAGGAGTTGCCCAGTATGGACACTGTCTTGGGGCCAGCTGGAACACAGTGCCCAGGAACATTCTTGGACACCTTTATTTGTAGTCCAGGAGGAAGGAGATCCCTCCCACAAGTCTCATCTCAGGTCAAATTCACTTACAGACATACTCATGAGTTCAGATGGCACAATCTAATCCCCAGAGTAGTAACTTAATTGCACCATGCAACACATTTCAGTTTTTATGTCAAAGGAGTAAGGTGGTTGGCAAGGGAACTTGTTAGAATGGTGCAAAGCTTAGATGGCTGGTGCTCTTGCTCCTATGTAGAGTAGCTATCTAAAACTGTATCTCAATATTTTGTATCTAACTTGAATCTGTAATTTTTTTGTTTGATTTGGGGAATGCAATTTTTTCATATTTGCAAAATTATTTCTTAAGTATCTACTGACAAGTCAAGTCATACAAACAAACTTTTTCCTTCATTTATCTTTCACTAAAAAGCAAGCTTTAGTCACAGCACTTGATTTTTAAGAATGAATCAAGACTGTATTTGTTGTTTTTGGAAGTTACATACATCTCTGAAGAAAACAGTCACAAAAGTTAGTTTACTCTTGTGATAATCACTATAACCTCACCTTTCCACAAGATATGGAAAATGTTCTCTCTTTCTTCTTTTCAACCCTATGCTCTCTTAGCCCCCAGCTTATAGAGTGGGTGGCTTGTGGAATCTTGCAATTGCTGAGTGATTTTGCAGACTATTACAGAGAAAAACTGATGTGTAAAGTATTGCACTTGAGCTTGTCATTTGAGAGAATGGATCTCACTGAAGTATTTTGAGTGTGTGCAAAATGTATTTCTATATACATGCAGTCTGAAAGATGTGGCTGGAGAAAAGGACTGTCACAATTCACCTATTAAAATATCTACTTTAGAAAATGGAACAATGTCAACTTTTTTTTTTTTCAGTTGATAAAGTAAGCTAAATATTAGATGTAGAGACATCTTTCTCAGTTTATTAAATGTGCCCAGGATTTGTACTGTTTACATTTCACATAGTTTTTATCCAAAGACCTCACTTCAGCTGCAAGATTGGTGGGTGAAATGCCTGGCCTCACTGAAGGCAATGACAAAATTCTCCTTGACCTCCTTGAAACTTTGTATAGACAAGAGGTGAATTCCTGAATATGTACTGATTGAACATACACTTGAATGGGTATCCTGGGAAAATCCCAGCTGCCTAGGGGAATAAAAAAAGTCTATAATTGCATGAGACACACTTTTGAATCAAGGAATAAGCTACCTTACTATAGGATTTTTAACCTTCATTCTGATCCTACTTAACTTACTATACTACTAAGATAATTTAGTCCTACCACTGCTGTAGAATATATGTAGAAGTTGCTTCCATTAGTCACCAGTCTCTTAGATTTTGCTGCGAGATTCTGTTTTGGATGTTAGTTCCATTAATGGTGCTGCAGATTCCTGTTAGGTTTTTTACTGACAGACTTGTGCCGATACAAGCTCATGTGTAGACGTGAGTTGTCCCCTTATTTCAGCTTACTATTATCAAGTTGTTCTTGTATACTGGAGGTGCAACAGTTTGAATTCAGTTTAGCTCAGCTCTTGCAAAAAGTCTAGGGAGAGCATTCATTTGGTTTAGCTGACAGTCTGGTTAATTGGAATAGGCTCATTCATACTAAGAGTATCTGCACACTGTTTTGTGACAGTATTATTAAATTGGCTATAAGCACTACCTGAAGTTAAATGAGTAAAACCATGCTTAAAGTAAACTATAGTGAGCTACTCTCAGACAGAAGTGTCTGTGTGCACTAGCATAGCTTTGATCTGAGGTGTCCATTAAGATTAGCAAAATACAGTTACATTTCTGTGTTGCACATTATATCTCCTATATATATATATATATGCACATCGCAATTACACCTTCCTTAGGGGAAATGAGGAATTAAATTACCATATTTCATTTTTACTAGTAGTCCTCTTTCAGAGTATCAGCTTTTGCTATAATATTCTCCCCTAGTTTTCAAATTAGACTGTGAAAGGCACTCCTTTCTCCCACCCTGGGAGAGTGCATGTGCAGAGTAGAGTGCATCTCCTCTGTACTTTATATATTGAAGTCTCCCAGGTGTGGCATGTTGGTCCAGTAAACGGAACAGCTTTTTTCCGCTTTGTACTTTCAGTGACAAATGAGTGATGAAGGTGCTGGTTTTCTTATTGCTAATAGTACCAGTATGGCAACTTTCAAAGCCTTTGTCAAATCCTGAATGGCAACTGATAGCAGCTCTCATGCAAATGCAGAGAAAGTCAGAGATACTACTTTGGGAGAAGACATCATCAGAGTGGTAAAGGGAAGGATGAGTGCAGAAATATCATGTGGTATAGAAACAAGTATGTGCATATGCTGATGATGCCAAATCTTTTAAATATTCTTTGAAAGCATAGGAGCTTTTTAAATGCTGACATTTTTTAGTGTGCGTGTAGGGAAGCAGAAAAAGTTAGTAAATAAAAGGGTTTTTTTGATAGGTACAATTCTTTTACAAGTTTCCCTCTATGACTGCAGCTGTGCTACAAATAAAATTATTGAGTTATAATAACTAAGTTATATCCTGGGTTTCAGAGGGAAAAAGAAAAAAAAATCCTGTCTAGGTACATGAGGACTGTAGTAACAATAACCGTGAGCAGCATTGTCCATGAAATAATGACTGTTTGGTTTACTGTTGTTTTGACTTTACTGAGAGATTCAGTCCCACAGGAGTACAGACACTAAGTAGATTCAAAGAGCATTCATTGCTGAGTTGGGTGACTTAAGCCTTAATTGTCCACATGCGATTTAGACATTGCAATGTCAAGAGCATGAAAGATTTTGTTTTCTTCTGTGATTTTTTTGTTGGTTTTGTTTTGTTTCTTTTTTTTTTTCCATGGTGAAGGCAGGATGCAGCATGCATGGCAAAGAAAAAACCCTTGCCATTCTTGATACCCATTTCAGAGATGTACAATGAGGCTTACTGGAACAAAGAAACACCAGAGACCAAAAAAAGTCAAAGTGAAAGTTTTGTGCTGTTTTGCTATTGGCTTCCTTGGTGGGGTTGCTTGGGTTTTTTTGGTGGTGGTAGTGATTTTTTCCATTGCTTGTTTGTTACAGTCTTTTTGTCCTAGTCCTAGTCCTAGTCTTCTTGTCTAAGGTCTCTTTAGGGTCTGCCAGTCCTGCAATCATAGATCATGACTTAAAAAAGAAAAAAAAAAAAAAAGGGATATGAACTATGAAAATATAACCCTGTAGAAAATTATGTAAGAATTGCAGGACAGTGGTTGTTGTCATTGTGGGGCTTTGGGGATTTTTAGTATTTGTTTTTTAGTAATTCCACTGGAGCACAGATTCTCGAGTTAGCTAAATCAACCTGGTTTTAGTAATGACAGAGATGTGCCAGTCATTTGCACAAGCAGAGCATCTGACCAATAACTTAGCATCCCCCAGAAAAAAAAAGTGTTACACATTAGAATAATATTCTAAAGATTTTATCAGCTTTTGTTTCTTTCTGCATCATTGTTGAACAATAGCTTTCACTATAACTCAAGACAGTTCAGATCTGTTGTTTATAATACTTTAGGAGCTATTATTTATTACATTCAAGATGCTTACACTAAAGAAATGCTTTCAATTCATTGACTTAACTTTAGGATCCTGGGATCACTTGAGTGTTCCCAGATTTGCTATAAAAAAAGCAGAACTCCTGCAAAAGAAAAAGCTGACCATTTCAGTTTACACGCAACAGTATTTTAAGTTTTTAAAAAATATTTAAAGCGTGCTTTATGTAGTGGACATTTATGCTGAGCCTGTTTATTATGGAGTGAATAATATTTTTCAAGAATGATTCATCTGGCTTATTTTAGAGGCTGTCTTGAATTCTGGTCATTTCTATAGATACTGCAGTTCACAGTCATTAGTAAGCTAGTGGTTTGATCTAACCTCAGCTACCTGTTGCTGACTGAGAATGGAAGAATTTATTTTTAGTATGAAACCACAATATGAATATTTTCCACTCTGAAAATATAAAAAACCCTTTAAGTAGAAATTTTACTCTTTCACTGAGATGTGCTGTGGCTCTGTTGTCAGGCATACTGGGTTCTTCTTACAGAAAATCCTTTAAAATGCCATATTCTGTATTGAAGTTGACAAGAATTTCCTCCACTTAACCCCTTCGGTGCCCCCGGGTGTTCAGCTTGCATCAAACAAAAGGGAACTCCTATACCTCCTGGACGGGGATGGTGGGATGTTGACAAATCCAAAACGAAAAAAAAAGGAGACTGAAAAACCTGGGCCCTTGGGCAGTCAGGAAGGAGATTTGTGAGCAGGCTCACATAGCTGTGATATGTGAGAGAAAGTATCTCTGGAAGCTGTGACTTTGCAGCTGCGCAACCACTGTGACTACCCTGCTGATACAGGAGCCTGTATTTTGGCATGATGTGGTTGTTGTTTGTTTGTTTGTTGGGCTGGGCTGCTGTGGAATAATTCTGCCATTCCTGCAAGATTCAGAGGCAGAAATGGTCTCTAATTTCCAGAAATATCTGCTCTGCTTAGTAAGAGCCAATGGCTTAATTGTGGTAGAAACCATCTACAGAGATTGAGCATGTGAATCCTACAGTTATATCTGGAGTATTGAGGCCACGCTGCTGAGAACACAGCTGCGTTGGGCAGGGCACGTCTCCAGGATGAAGGACTACTGCCTCCCCAAGACTGTGCTTTATGGTGAACTTGCCACTGGCTGCCGCAAGAGAGGAGCCCCGAAGAGGAGATACAAGGACTCCCTGAAACAATATCTCAGCCTTGGCCGTATTGATCATCGTCATTGGTTTACTCTGGCCTCCAATCGGGAGACATGGAGACACACTATTTATAATGCTGCTGCTTCTTTTGAGAACACACACAGAATCATTTCTGAGGAGAAAAGAAAACGCAGAAAGAACCTAGTCTTGCCAATACTGCCTGAGGAGACTTTCTGCTGTGCCCTTTGCAGCCGGGTTTGTCTATCTCGCATTGGCCTTTTTAGCCATCAGTGTGCTTGTAGCAAGCGTGGGTAGAGTCCTTCTCTAATCTTCGTTCACGAAGCCTAGCCATAATGATTTGGAGTTATGAGAGCTATTATTTTGTGTAACGGTGGGCAGACTAACCCACCATGGACTGTACTGCAAAAGAATAAGAATCTGAGGCCTATAATGCCATTGGCCTATACACAAAGTTCCCATTTTTTTACATAAAACATTGAATTACATTTAAGATAAGATGAAGCAAAAACTCAATATCCTGGTTTCTTTATGCTTACATTTAGTTTATAATTTTGCCTAATCTACAGCACAGTTAAAAGCAAGGAGATAAAATGGAAAACAAGAATATAATATATTTTAAAAAACAGGGGAGTTTCTAGCTCATACCCAATGTCAGTTCATTTTATGGACAAGAACTGCCTCCTAAGACTTGACTGAGAGCCTGGTTTTCACAGAACATCAGGACTTTCAGATAAATGTTAGGGCTTTGGTCGCTGGGGACCACCAAGCTTTTACCATCCCAGTCAGAGAGGCTACTGACCTCACCCTACTTACATAGTCACCATATTTCCACAGCTTTTAAAAAATCTTAAAATAATTCATGGATTTCTTTGATGGAGGGAAATTATTTCCTCCTTCATATTTGTGATGCCTCACAAGTTTACATTTTCTTCCCTTTCTTAACAGGACAAAAGAACAAAGTAGTAGGTAGTTTAGTTCTGTCAGCACAATTCATTTATTTTAGGTGAAGAAGGCTGTTGTCTTTTTGCCCACAGTAGTAAGGAAAAAAAAGTGTATGTTTTTTACCAACTGCTTGCTCACGTATGTTTATTAGCATAAAGTAAAATGTTAATGTGGTCACAGCTGCTGGAATTTCAGTGCATGTGGTTTGGTCATTCGTGCAACCAAGAAAATGTTTACCATCTCTACCAATACATGTTAAAAGCTACAGTCACGCTCTTAGCACTGTGATTTTAACATCTGATAAGTAGAAAATGTTTGTTTAAAAATCACAAGCAAAGTACCATTGCCCAACCAATTTTCTTAGAGACGATAAGACCTGAGCTTCTGGTTAACATCTTCAAAGGTGTTACAGACCGTCTTGCATTTCATATCTGTGCCTTAAAAAGCAAGAGACCTCGCTTTTATAAATCCAAACATTTCTTCTCCTCCTGACCAGGTACGATGAGTTTTTCCAGGTACTCACCACTTCTTTGCCCAGGCAGGATCTGTTTGATTTTTGGTCTAGAAGCAGGAAGGGACAGGGAGAGCATTTCAGGAGATTCCCCTTCTGGTTGCAGAGAAGAAGAAGTAGCCAGAGCCTGTGTTACATCCTAAATGATGTGACAAATAAACATCCTTTTGGTAAGCAATACCACAGGACTGTAAATATTTTGGCAATTACATTTTTTTAATCTTACTTTTTAGTGTGATTGTGAAAGAGCCATCCTTGCTTTCAGATCCCCATTGCTCTGCACAGAAGGGAATCTTGACCATGGTTAAACTCCAAATTCAACCTCCCCCAATTTATAGGGACTATGGCAACAGGTTTTTCAGGGGTTATACATTTATAAGGACTGTAGTAGACTAGTAGTTTGTATTTCTTGCTAAAGACTAGAAAGGGAGGGACATCCAGTAAGGGAAGAGCCTGCTGATGGGTTAATTTAGGAATCTCATTGAAGGCTTTTAAGAAGTGACAGCCAAGCTGAGATGCATCCATAATCAGGAGCTAGCTGAGAATGCGTAAGGCAATCTCCAGGGACAAACAGCTTTCACAATTAGACACAGTCTCATTCACCTATAATGATAATCAGCTTCAAGAGCCCAACTGCAACCTGCTTCTGGACTGGCTTAACCTCCTTCTTTTTTGTAAATTTGGTGTTAAAAAGTGAGACCTGCACTTAGTGTGTATCTGTGAACTGTTTGCTTTATGAACTATAGATCCTTGAACAGAAACTAAAAGGAATGGGGCTTAACCTCCTTCTTTTTTGTAAATTTGGTGTTAAAAAGTGAGACCTGCACTTAGTGTGTATCTGTGAACTGTTTGCTTTATGAACTATAGATCCTTGAACAGAAACTAAAAGGAATGGGGCTTAACCTCCTTCTTTTTTGTAAATTTGGTGTTAAAAAGTGAGACCTGCACTTAGTGTGTATCTGTGAACTGTTTGCTTTATGAACTATAGATCCTTGAACAGAAACTAAAAGGAATGGGGGGATTGGGTGTACTGTCTGCTGTCTCAGTACAACAGTGGTGGTTGTGAGAGGGATAGGACAGGAATGGACTGCAAGCAGTGGCAATGTCTGCATGTTTTCCCTAAATAGCATCTCTGTTGTCACCAGCAGAAAATACATCCTGGGCTATATGAACCACTTTTCTGAGGCCATAGAAAGTCCCTTTCTTCTTAAGACATTTTTGAGAAAAAGAAATCCATACCAATCTGAACCATCTTTCATTTTCCTGAAGTAGGTGTAGGGGAATTACAGCAACTGCCTGTATGTCACTCACATGCAGTCTACTACAGCCTGTCAAGGCTCAGATGGCTGTCCATAATCTCCAGCTGGATTCCTCTGGAAAATGTGCAGAAGTAATAAAATAAACCTCATAGAGTTGTGCTGGATCTATGATTTTTTTTTTTTTCCCAGTGTGAGTGGACATAGCTGACAGTGGGCAGAGATGAAAATTCTTCTGCTAAATATGTTGGTAAAGTAATTGTCTACAGTGATCTTTGGGAAGATTTTTTCACTAAAATTCAACTTTTCAAACAGTAAAGTCAACAAGACACTGCAACTGCTACCCCTCAGGAAGGCCAACAGTGTGAACACAGATGTTTAGCTGTACCTTATTGATGGTTCTGCACAGTTAGCAAGTTGGCTAGGTGACAGCAAACATTTATGACCAGGAGATCCACCCTGGAACATCCTATAGATATAACCTATAACCTAACATCTTGTAGATATAAAGATATAACCTCTCATACATCAGCATTTAAGGAATAGTAGCACTTCTTTGCAGCTTTGCTGAATGAAAGGAAACCCATTGGTCACAGTTTTAATGTAAAAACCTGTTTAGTGGAGTGATATTGTTGAAGCGTAGAAGTAAAATATTGGAAAAATATATTAGTACAGTCCTAGTGGTTTAAAGGCTAAAATTCTACAAATTAACTTCTCTGGGCAGAAAAGTTTTAATATGATGTGAGGGAAAGTTAATGTGCAGTCATAACAGGAGATAAATTATGGTTTCTCAAGGTACAATTTTGCCCAGGTAAGAATCACGGATGGACTTTGATTTGATCACCAAGTGCCTTCTTCTCTGTAAGACTGGCCCTAAGCCTATTCTTGCCTTTCAGCAACAGTATTTTAATGGGTAAATGCATAGTCCTCAGAGCTGTTAGATCTTTAGCTGAACTGTTAAAAGCTGTTAGGATTATAGCCCAAACTTTTGCGTCCCACACCTCAATTAGAAAATAACTCTACATTTTAGATGATTTTTTTTTCTAGAGTTAGACATTTTTGAAATACTAAATACTTGATAAAGTATTGTATTACTTGATTGTAAGTGCAATATAAATTGAGGATATCCTCTCCTCTGGTACCAGTTGCTAATACACAGCACATCTCTGTCTTATGTCGAAGAGTAACTGCTGAATGATCCTCCATCCATTTTGCAAGCGGGGTGCTACAAATGGCACCCCACCACACAACAACCTCTTTGGCTCCATCAGGAGCAAAATTGCTTCAAATACACCATCTGCATAATTCAGAAGAGTCCAAATACAGATTCAAGACAAATTTGCGTCAAAAAAACATGCCCATCCAATGCACTGAATAAGTAGTGCAGATGCACCTGTACATTACAAGCTCTATGGCCTATTTAATCTAATTTTTATTTATCTATATTAGGATGAACTGAATTCATTCACTGGGAGTGTGATTTGACTAGCCCAAATGGACACACCTATGCTTTTATTTTTCAGATTGATTAAAATGAATCTGATTATGTACTTATTTTTGCAATAGGATTTTTTAATCCATATTCAGATGTATAAGATGTTGTTGAAATTATTTTGCTAACTCTTAATCTGAACATTATTTGGATATATAAACCCTGTCCTTTTTTAGATAGTTTATCTATTTGATATGTCATATAATTCCAAAACAAAAAAACTAAGCACCATTTTAAAATTCTATTCTTTTTAAGCAAAAATGAAGAGATGACTATTTCTAAATTCTGTATTAATGTATTAATAACTACTTCAGGACAAGTTTTTGTATTAAATGCATATGTCTATTCTTGAAAGAGTTGTCTAAGCTTCCATTGCAGTAAATGGGAGTTCTGCTCAGTTGTTCACACTTGAATGTACACACTTGAAGTGTATTTGTGATACTTCCATGAGCCTGGTATGACCCTCAGGAGCTGTAGGTGGAAGTCCAGGTATCACACTAGGTACCTGTACACAGGCACCTGAGTAGTCAGAGGATCAGCATAGTTAGGAGGTTCAGTGTGTCTTTTAAATAATCCTGAACTCTGACTAGAAAAAGTGCACTCTAACTTCTTTGACTGTACTGACTAGGTCTCTATTAACTTAGCTTAGACACCTACATTAATTACTTCATAAATTTAGATATCTGAATCTTGAACAGAATCCTACCCCTTGTTACTGAATTACTGCATCCTGTTTTCACCTAGTTAACCACTACATAATAATTTCAAGTGATCGTGTGGGATACTTACTCAGGAATAGAATGTGAATTCCTTCTTTCATCCATTTTAATGGCATTGCCATTTTTTGACTGTTAGAGCTATAGCTGGTTTATGGTTCTCATGATTTTTCATGGCCAGTTTTTATTTATTTTTATTTATTATATTTAGTGTAATATACTAAACATACGTGAAAACTTCATATTCCAGTTCTACTCCCAGTCAGATCTCTGGGACTGAACAGTCCTGTTATTGCCGAAAATAATTCCTTGAGCATAACTTTCATGCAGCATAACATGAAGCTTTGGTAGAAAGCAGTGTCAGTGTGTAGAAAAAGGCAGGACTGTACAGAATTACTTAAGCTCATTTGGTGTTGTCATCTATAGTAAGAAGGACTAAATGTACTGCAACCAATTCTTGCAGGTGTTTGCATAATCTGTTCCTAAAAAGTCCTATTTAAGGATTTCGTCTGAGTCCCTGTTTTAATATTTTGCCTACTATATACAGGAAGATTGTTATTGCCTCCTTCTACTAGCTTCTGATTCTTGAAAAAAAAAAACCTTTAAATCAGCTGCACATTCTATAGTGATTACATCTAGAACATCTTGTGGAAGTGCTTATGTCAGCATTGACTGTAGTGGAACACAACGATCTTGTATCACCACAAAAATGTAAGACTGGCCACCTTTGGTCAGAAAAAAAGATTTGAATCACCCTTTATTCTGCTCTTTACAGAAGTTGGAGATACATAAAAACATGCTAGCTGGTAGTGGTACCACCCTGAAAGGACTCTCCCATAACTGAATAACTTTCAACTCAAGAAATTCCTGCGTCCAGTATAGTGTTTTGGTGGCTTTTGGTGGCCTTTCTGTTGATTTCTAGAGCCTACTGTCTTAAGCCATTCTAAACCAATTTTCCGCTGACTGATCTATACTTTGATCTATAATTCCTTGATTGTATTGCAGCACTTTACCTGTACCATGAACCCTCAGATGTTATTAGCTCAGGTGCAGCACAAAGCTAATTGATCTAACTGGGTATATACATTTCTAGGGCCTCTGCACCAAGGTTCACTGTTTTCTGTACACATTTGTTAGGCTGCTAATGCTTTTTTCAAGTTCTGAAGAAGAAATATTACCAGATGGTTTCCTTGTCTTTGCAGTTCAGGTTCCTGCAAGAATTTTCAAGAAAGATGCAGGATACAAGAACCATGGCAGTGTCATCCTTTTGTTGTAAGGCAAATGCACGAGTAGCAGCTGAGTTATATTTTTAGAGTTTCTTCTCATGGGGAGGGAGGCTTACCTCAGGTTTGGGGCATAGTAATTTTAGGTTTTTCTATTAGTGTTTGGTGAAATGTTCCAGTCCCTCTGTATCTTATTCAGGTTTGAATATTTCAGTTTTGTTTTGCATCTAGCAGTGAGTGTAGTACTCCTTGAAGCTTCCTGTAGTCTTTTGCAATGTATAAGAGCTTTCCTTTTTTTCTTTGTCAGTTAGTATTATCAGGTGTTACAGCAGCAGCCTTCCCCCTGTGTTCCACATCCCCCTGCTCCAAATCCAGAAAGATTAGAATTCCATCCAGCTCAGGGAGGGACAGATAGGACAGCCACTAAATATAATGTCAAGCATAAACCCAAAATGTACTTAGTGGCACAAAATACAGATAAGGTTAGATGCACTGGTGGAATCTGACTGGTTAGGTCATGTTTATAACTCCTTTGCACAGCAGCAAGGAGGATAAACCAGTTTATCTGGTCTATTGATTTTTTGTTGCTCTGAATCCTGATACTTTGATTTTTTTGGCTTGAATCTTTATACTGCAAAAAGGGTGAAACTGATGCTTAGGGCCATCTCCCTGAGGGTAATATATGTATCAGGTATGCATGTTGCTGGCAGAGGATTTTCTAAGGTAAGTCTGCAAAACATGCAGCTACAGGTCTCCGTTTAGGAAGGGTTTCAAACCCACCTCTCATTTTACATGTTAAATGTGGCCTAGAGGAACATCCACCCACACCAAATGGAAAAGCCAAATTTCCTTCCAGTTCCAAAAACATTATAGACATCTGCCAAATGACATTTCTAATTCTTCCCGTAAAAAATGGAAAACTAAACAGAAGCATCACCCTTCCAATAAATTCATTCCAAACTCTTCCTGATTTATTCCAGATCCTCTGTGTTTTGGTGAGACTGTTAAATAATACCCACTTTTGTTCTCCTTACGGGGCTTACCTCAGAAAGTATTTTATATAGTTGTTCCTTCAGAGACTTTTAAAAATGCTCTAGAAATAATAAAGAGGCAAAGTTTGACTTCTGATACACGTGTTCAGTTCCTATTGAGTTCAGTGGGGAATTTCAAGCCAGAATAGACCACAATGGTGGAAATATTTATTTAGGCACGCTAAGGAAAACGAGTAGTTCTGAATAATTGCTGATATTTCTGTCATCTACAACAGAATTTAAGCACCTTATTTTGATTTTCTTTTTTTTTTTTCCAAACAAGAAAGAGACAAATCACTAAAGTATGCTTAAGAAGTCAAAGGAATGGTGAAATGAAGAAAGCCACAAAAACTTCTTGTCTGGAGTTTTTTTTAACGACTAGTTAATCACAACATCTCACAATAGATGTATCATCTCTAAGTTGTAAATAAAGCATAAAACCATAACTCATTTTTTACTGTGGTGAGATTGTTGAAAAGCATCCAAATTCACATTACCATAAAGAAAATCGACCTTCAGATTTTATTGCTTTACATTATATAGACATTGAAAAGGCTGTTTTCAGCTGTCACTGTTGTCTATCATTTTGTTCTGGAAGGTTTTTGCAGCCTGACTACATGGACAAGCACAAACCAAAGGTCCTCTGGCTATGCCCTGACCTGGTCAGACAGAGCCAGATCCTGTCCAAAATCAAGTAATTGCGCTCAGGTTGCTCAACCCTGCTGGTTACCACAAAGCACAAGTGCCATGTGAATGTGTCTCTGTATGACTTCAGATGAGAGCTGGCTTATGTCTGGCCGTTTGAAGAGCAGACAGACAAGCTTTCATCTGTCTGTACCTGTTCCTGGAGACATACCCTAAAGCTGCTAAACAGCTGATTTTTTTTTTTTTAATGTCACAGTAAACAATGAATATGGAATGTCAAGCAATCATCATGGAACTAAAAAATCCTCAACAAAGAGAACAGGAAAAACAATGCAAATAAAATGAGATTTTTTTTTTCCTCCCACACCCATAAACTGTCATGCAAGTGCAATAGCTGGAATTGAAGTAAACTCTTTTTGAAAAGCTAGTTTACTAGTGTTCAGTCACCTTTAATTTGTTCATGATTCTCTTATTTTAATGTTTCTTCTTATTTTAGTGAGAATTTTGGTATTTCCAAAATCTAATCAAGAAATACTGGCTATTAGTATGGGAAGTACAAGAGAGCCTGTGAAATTTTCAGTTTTCTTTCCTAAAATTAAAGGTTCTAGTAAGCTTTGGATAAGATTCTTTACTTTGAAGTCTAAAGTTTTGCATGAATGCATCTGTCGGCAAAATGTTCCCAAAGTATATTGTTATTAAAATCAGTAATGTAACAATGTAAAAATGGCCATTACAGTGTATGAAAAAAAAAATTTACTTCTTCAGTAATTAAAAAGAGCATCCCAGGTAAAAACAGAAAATGAATCTGTAATCCTCATGTTTTTTAGAGCAGTGCTGTCTAATACTATTCACTTAACTTTTTATCATAAATATTTGAGGGTTTATTGGTTTATTATTTACTTTTATTTTTACAGTTTAGTTTTTCCTTTCCCATCTTCAAAAGTAATCTTTTACAGATTCTACTGGTTACATTGTTGTTTAAGTACTGATGCAGTCCTATGCCAAATATTGCAGTCCCTAGTCTGTGAATCCATCCTACATGGCCTGCTACAAGCTGCCACAGTGATGGCTTATCTTTGTGTTTACTCTTTTGTGGGTGAACATAGAGGACTGATGACCGCATTTTGTTTGGAAATCATCGTGGCTAGGCTTTGCGAATGAAGATTAGAGGAAGGGCTCCACCCACGCTTGCTACAAGCACGTTGATGGCTAAGAAGGCCAATGCGAGATAGACAAGTCCGGTTGCAAAGGGCACAGCGGAAAGTCTCCTTTCGTGGTACTGGCAAGACTCGGTTCTTTCTGCGTTGCCTTTTCTCCTCAGAAATGATTCTCTGTGTGTTCTCAAAAGAGGCAGCAGCATTATAGATAGTGCGTCTCCAGGCCTCCCGATTGGAGGCCAGAGTAGACCAATGATGGTGGTCGATATGGCCGAAGCTGAGATGTTGCGGGAGCCAGTGGCGAGTTCGCCATAGAGCACAATCTTGGGGACGCAGTAGTCCTCCATCCTGGAGACGTGCCCTGCCAACGCAGCTGTGTTCTCAGCAGCATGGCCTCAATACTTGTGACCGCAGCCTGTTCAAGAACAGACACATTGGTCACTTTGTCAGTCCAGTGGATGTTGAGGATTGAGCGGAGACAACGCTGATGGAAGCGTTCTAAGAGTCCCAAGTGGTGGCGGTAGATGATCCATGATTCGGAACCATACAAAAGAACAGACAAAACAACGGCTCTGTAAACACTAATCTTTGTGCTTTTCTTCAGGTATTTATTACACCAAACTCTTTTACGGAGTCTCCCGAAAGCTCTATATGCCTTCACTAACCTATTGTCTATCTCTTTGTCAGTTTTACCATCCAAGGAGATGGTGGTTCCCAAGTAAGTAAACTGCTACACTGACTGGAGCTCTGATTCACCAATGATGATATGGGGATGATGGAAGACTTCCTGAGGTGCGGGTTTGTAGAAAACTTCCGTTTTCTTCAGACTGACTTCGAGCCCAAAAAGCTCAGCAGCCTCTGCAAAGCAGGATGTTAAATGCTGCAGAGCTGCTTCTGTGTGGGCAACTAGGGTGGCATCATCAGCAAAAAGCAGCTCACAGACAAGATGATTGAGAGTCTTGGCGTGGGCCTTCAGTCGCCTTAGATTGAATGTTTGGAAATACCATAGTAGTAATGGGAGAGGGATTTATGGAACTCTTCCAAAGGCCTTTCTCAGGTTTTCTGAGAAGCTCTAATAACTTAAAAGGTAAGAGAAAATATGGACCAAAGCTTTTGCACCTAACTTGGGTCCCTATCCAACCTCCACATTCAGATGGATGAGAAGACTGGTTTAAAGAACTGCTTGTCCTCAGTGTGACCAAAGAGCCATTCCATTTTATATTGACAGCAGGATACTATATCCACAAATAATACATCTTAAAGAAGTCTTTTAAAACCCTAACTCTCATTATGACTTTAATCATGGGTCTATGCTATAAAATGGAACTTTGGTCAAGTAGGGTGCAAACAGGTGGTAGTCAAGTCCAGCGGTGCAGCTGAATCCAAGAAGATGTGACAATTTCCAAAAGGCTTTGCATAATTTAAGGACAAATAACTTTAAACATAGCAGCACTTTACACCTAAAATATTCCCTATTTCAGTAAGAGACAGTAATATGTCCCCAAAAGTAGAACAGAACACGAAGTAGCTACAGGGCTTCATGAGTGGATATAAATTTAGAGGATTCGATGAGCTATCTCAAACTTTTCTCCAGCTGCTTTGATGACATCATTGGTTTCACTATCTACAGTGGCACCATTGTCGCATTAAACAATGACAGTTCTAAAACTATCCCCTCTGCTTTTCTGACAGATATTCATATGCTGTATAAGGGGGAAAAAATAATCTTCTTGTCATCATAATTTTTCTTTTTTTTCTTTTCCTTTTCTTTTTTCCTCCCACATAATTGTCTTTTGTCCTTCAGGTCTTAATTGCAATTCATTATTATTTTTGTGAAGAGCAGCCTCATGAAGGCAAAGAGTTAAAGACGTCACTTTAAATGACAAAAGCTGAACACTTTACCCCACTTTCAGTCTCTCATCTATTCATCCTTTTCATTGTGAAGTTTGCTATTTCAGCTTTCTAAGCTCTTCAACTACCTGCCCCTAATTTGTATTCCTGGGAAGAGGCCTAGGCTAGTTATTTTGCATTTGTGTGCTAATGGTGCTGAGTTTGCTTCTAAGAGGAGAACAGGGAGGGGAGGGCAGGAACCTCCAAAAGGGTTTAAGTGGGAGTGGGGGGGGGAAGGTGCAGGAAGGGTTGTTTGGGGGAGAGTCATGCTGAATTTTAACCCTGAATGCTTTCTTATACAATTTAGCACAAAGCCCTCCTGATTATATGGAAAATGACACCCTGTGAAAACTTGCCTGTTCATATACACCTTTTAAACAAATAGGTTAGTCAAGTATCTGGAAAGCCTGGGAGACAGTTGGGTCATCTTTTTATTAATACATTAAATCGTGACATGGATTTTTCAAACTTTTTTTTTTTATTTTGTTTCATATGACCTTGAAAATTATGTAACTTATTCAAAATATGTATAGCATTCTGAAATACATTTGTTAAGGGAAACAGTCTGTACATGTAAATGATAGTAGTGCAACTCTGCTCTGCTTTGTTTGATAAAAGCATTTACTTTCACAGTGTTAATTTTGCCTGTGCGCTTAGATGCTGTGTGAGATAAAATAGCTTTCATTAGATTAAATAGGCAAACAGAGGCTTTTTGACTTATTGACTACTATTTCAAAGCCAGGCATTTCTTATGCTAATCATTTTTATAACTAATTTAACAGATGTAAAAGAATGTCATTATGAATAATTAGAGATGTTAGTAATTTAGTTTCTAATTAACCAGGGATGTGGCAGACCATTATAGATGGGAGTTCTCATTAGCCGTGAGAGGCATGGGTGTTTTGCTGCTTATTATAGACTCTGCCTATATTTAAAAATGGTTTGGTTGTTCACAGTTTTTTATACGAAGCAGTTTCATTTCAGGCTGCTAGGTATATCAGCTTGTCTTACTTTGTCACACGGTAAACCAGACAACCATGCAAAGTACCTGATGCAACAAAGTGTGTAGGCAGTCATTTTCCATTTCATGAATTATTGCATGGCAGTAGTTCTCACCCCAGCTCCACACCCAAGAGGTGGATTTGCAAAAGGGGCATTTTTCTTTTGCAGGTGTAAGTTGCTTGTAATACAATTAAGTACATAGGTATTAGATCATCAAATCTGTGCCCATGATTCTTTTTCTGCATAAAAATGAAGGGGACCCTACCTGCTAATGTCTCCCTGTCTCTCTGAATTTATCACATACTTTACAGAATTACTGCAGTCCCTATATTATCCATTCCCTCTGTATAGGCTTCCACTAGTGACTGCATAGCAATCTCTGGGGTGTGAAAGAGGCTGCTTCTTTAAACTCTTACATCCCCTAAGTGAACTTCCCACACCACTACTGTTTCTGCTCTTATTACCTTTTGTTTTCTTTAGTTACCATTTCCAAAATTATTATTTATTCTAAATGTTCAAATTCTGTTTCAGTAAGACCCAACCAAATTACGACCATCTAAAGACAGACTTACTTCCCTTCCATTTGAAAAACATTAATATATATATTTATATATATTTTCAGTTTCTCAGATACCGGAAATTCTTTGGAAGGAGTACAGTCATCTTGTCTGGAAAAGAGACTTAATGTTGTTTACAGTAATCGTAAGTCATTTTGCAATATTAGCATATTAGCAAAATGGAGAGGCAGTTAAACTCTTTGAGAAGGGCAGTCTGCCCCATGTTTTATTAGTCTATGGAAAGCAAGAGAGTGACAATTTCATGACCTGCAGTAGCAAATTAACCTGAAGGAGAAGAGCTTCCTCCAGGTTCTGAAATTAGGATTATAACCAAATGTGCACCCCAATAATGGCAGTCTTTGTCTGTAGAAAAAAGTCATGCACAGTTTTTCAAGAGTGACCCAGTTAAACTGCTGTAAGCTCTGTTAAGTCTGAATACGCGTAAGAGATCTCCACCCGCCATTTAATGTAGTTTAATTAGATTAATTTAAACTGTCACTTTAGTTAACCAGTGCAACTTTCTCCTGTAGGGAGAAATAAAAGTGATTTCAAGTCAGATCATTCACTGTTTCTGTCCAAACCTGTTTGCGATTCCTCTCGCTTGAGAACTAGTGTGTCCCATTTCAATTCCTGGGTTGGAGTCTGCACCAAAAATATCAGAAGGTGTAAATTAAAATGAACTTCAATTCAAGTGTTCACATGGGGAAGAAGTAAAGATGGAGATTCCTGATATGCTTATTAGCCTACTTATGTACATTGTATTGCCAGTTAAACTTTGCCTAAGATACAATTGGACATACTCAGTCAGATTAGAAAATATTTTTTCTTTTCATAGCAGAGATTAGAGCACTAACCACAGCTATGGAAAATCAGTGTTCAGTGCCTGCTCTACTATAGATATCATAATACAAATGACCTTGGGCAAGTCACTTAGCATATATTTGCACTGCAGTCAGACAACCTAACCTTAAAGTTCAGCATTCCTGAACTTTTTAGCAGCACCAGTAGACCACTGTCAACCCCCACTGTTTTCAAAGGCCACTGTGGCCCTATATAAATATTTTAACTAAAAGCACCATTGTGACCACTTTGTTTTATATGGTTCAGCAAACCAGTTACTATAAATTGGGAACTGCAGATGGGATGGCTTCAATATGGGTTAAATGCTGACAGTCCCAGGCAGAGTTGTGCATCCTGAGCTGCTTTGTCCATGCTTCCACAAGTATCCAAGCTAGTTGCAACCACTAACTCTCCCATGCTTGTCCTTGCTGCTGTCACGCTTCCCAAAGGCAGTGAAGATGGTGCCTCAGCTCTTCACCTGTAAAAATATCAGTCTACCTCACAGGTGCAATCTGAACATAAGCATATCAAAAGACTGTGAGGAATGCAGACGCCTAGGGTTAATGAGAGTATTTAATATAGAGTCTAAAATACACTGAGTAGTTATCTTCTCAACTTTCCCTAGGATTTTGTGGGAAGTCCTAGTGGGTATGGCTAGAGGAATGAGCAAACTACTGAAATTAAGGTGGGAGGTTATGTAACTGTCAAAAATCATCTCAGTTCTGTTGGTTTAACCAATGTCTGACTCATCTGACCTCTGTCTAGCCTGACTGAAATGGAGATTACAAAAAAAAAAGTACCAGACCATGTTAAAACAAGAGGAGGTATTAAAAGGAAAAGGGTTGTGTTATAATGAGCAGCTGATGGACAGCAACCACCTTCCCAAATGCCAGAATCTCATAGTTTGTTTGGGTTTGACCTCAGAATTAATGTGATGTACCTGAATGTGTGGAATCTTTAATCTTGAAACTGAAATCTTCTTATAACGATGCACACTTCTAGCTGAAGCAAGTGCAAAAGACACCTACCTGCATGTCACTTCCAGAGGATATCAAGTAAGGAACAGCATAAACAAAATTCTTACAAATACCAAATTTTGGGCAACCAGAATAGAGTCTGATGGTGGTATTCTTTGATCTAAATCAGTTTCTTCATCCTGAGTTGCAAATTCTTTTCCACAGTACAAGCAATAGTGTACTGCTTTCTTTGGGAAACTTTGTCTGAATTAGGATAAAAAATATACACTGCATACCCCATCCTCTTAGGTCACTACTTCTGCTAGCAGTAAACAAACTGCAAAATATCATGAGCTTCTTACGGTGGTTGAAACAACTAAGGGAAACCCAAGCAAATCAAACCATGGGTGGGTTCTCATGTTAAGTTAGTGACTGTTATCTTTCTGTAGGGAAACAGACAGTAAACACTAATGGGTACAACTAGATCAGCTGTATCTATAAATTGTATGAGTTTTCATTGATTTCAAATTCTAAAAAAAGAAAGTCTATACAGCCATTCTACTTTGAGTGTTATTTTTTTCTCTGCATGTTGCTTCTGAATGCTCTTGGAGAAAGAGAAAAATCTTTCAACTACAGTAATATAGCCTGCACTGTGCAATGACTGAAATAGATATTGTTTTGCCACTTACAAGTTATTGCTTAATAGAAGTTGCCTGAGCTAGTTTTCTAAGATTAGGTGATGACATATCTGAATGTCACTTATCCTAATCATGTAAGCATTATGTGTATCTTAATAAAGCTCCTCTGTGCTGGTTTTTTTTTTTTCCCCTTTGGGTTATAAACTATGGTCTGATGCATAAAAATGAATAATTTAGTTACAACTGTAATGAATAATTTAGTTACAACTGTACCACCACAAGTTGACTGTAAACTGAAGCCACAATTGCAATCTTGGATGCCACAAAAAATCTTGCTATAAAAATATCTGAATAGTTCTCTCTTCGACTGCAATTTTGTGTTACCAGATGTTAAAGCTCTATAGATTATCTGACAGCAAATACTATATCAAAGGCAGTTCAAAAGAAAAGTAAAAAATATTTTCATATTTTTAATCATGCCTGCAGATGGGTTAGGATAATCTGTCATAGTTCAGAAGTAGAAAAGAAAAGAAACAAGCTTGATGTAACTTGGCTCAGTGATCTGTTTCAAATATGGTTCAGACATAATGGGAAAAACAAACAGGTCTTTGCTTGAGAAAACCAATGCACCAGGCAAGTGCAAAATCTTACTCTGCAAATTTTCAAAGACAAAAAGCAAAAACCTAGATTTTTAAAGGAGAGAGAGACAGAGATCACTCCAAAGATCCCAAGTAAACTTTCCTTTTTTGAGATTCTGTCTGCACTTCCCCCTTCCTCTTCCCACACACGCTGAACCAACAAACCCAGATGTTCACAAGAATACATCCCTCGGTACAGCCACGTCCTATGCCATGCATGTACATGGGGAGATGCCTTATGGCAGATGCACAGGAATTCCGCGGAACCAATTGTTGTGCTGCAAACTGTACAAACTGTGTGCACTTTTTATGAACTGAATCCTCTTCAGGGGCCCCGAAGATCTAGAAATTCAGTGCTTATAAAAAAGGTGACTTCTGACTGTCAGCTCCGTGCATATATGTTCTGGGTCCTTGTCTTTTTAGCAACACAATGTTCCTTCTTATTTTGGCACAGCACTGAACTGAAGAATGGAATCTGGAAGACAGAAAAGAGCCTGATGCTAATGAAAAGTGCAAGCCATAATTATTAACTTACCTTCTTATTTACGAAACTTATAGGGACTGATGTTTCAGTTTATACCCACCAGAGCATGATCTTGGTCATCTGTTTGCCAATTTTTGTCAGATATTTGCATTGACTGACACCTATTTTATTTTCAGCCAGTCTGTGATTTAAATGTGTGACCGCTGGAGTCTGCAGAAAGCAGCAGGCTTGCATTTTCCACACAGCAATTCTTATGTCACTTTCGCCTAGTTTAGTTACACCTGAATACTTTGTAGCACCCTTCAACCAGCCTGTCTGGAGGGGTTTAAAGCAGTGAATTCGTCAGGAAAGTACAAAAAAAAAAAATCCCTCAAACCAAAAAAACCAGAATAAGTGGCAGGGTTGGGGGTAGGGGGGGAACCATACTGCCTGGTGCCTGACATTTGGGGAAAAAAAAAGAAAAAGACAGTTGTTTGTCATAAAGAATAACCTGGATGTTTACTGTGCCTGGCCACACACCCAAGAGCAAGGTCTGCGTGTCTCCCCTCCCCAGGCCGGATGGCTCCACAGCTCAGTGCCTTGGCTTAGGTGCAGTTGGAAATGCCCGAGAATGGCTCTTTGTTGATTTTCGCCTGTGCTGAGAGAGCCTGGTGTTGCTGCAAAGCGGAGTGCTATTGAATTTGCTCACTCAGGCAGAACACTCGACAGGAAGGAAGGAAGCAGCCATTCTTTCTGGTCCTATTGTCTGGCCACCAGGCTTAGGCAATCAAACAGCCCTGTAGCCCGGCTGCCTGCTCCCACTCTGGCCGCTTCTGGTGGGCCCGGCTGGGGAGGGGGGGAAGTGGGGAATGGCTTTCTCATGGCATTTACTTTGTTTTTCCTGCACTCCAACCACATCTTTTCACGGCCCAGGGCCTCAGGTAGACGTTTTCCAGCCCTCAGTGTTTCTCCAGTGGAAAAGGGTCAGGGACGGGAGGGGTGAAAGTAGCCCTAGGTGGGATGGGGTTGCTCAAAGCTGCCTCTGGACTGCCACTGGATGATAAGAAAGTGTGGGAGCAAGCCTAGGAGATATTTCTGTCATGATCAGAAGTCACTGTTCGTAGCTGGGGACTATTTAACAACACATTTATCCTTCAGGGGTAGCAAAGGCTGAGGTGGAAAAGGGTGCAAAGGAGCAAACCCACCTTTTGAAAGAGGTTCATTTAAAAACTTACATTTCTGATTCTCCAGTCCCAGTTAGCTCCCTTTTCTCCCCAGAGAATGGAAAAGAATAAAAAACATGAGCCGAAGGGACTGTTTTTGCAATGCGGAGAGCTGCAAGCCTGGTCCCTGCTTGTAGTGATGCCATGGAGTCAGGGTGAGTTCTCCTGCTGGGGATTCCTGACAAAGAAAGTGCAAAAAGGGTAACTAGTCTAAGCATCCAGAGCACAAACCAATCTGTCATTTCATTTTACCTGCCCTATGACTTCCCTGCAATGTCTCAACACTTCTGTTCTCAAATCAAATTGCAACCCTAATGACACAGTGTGGATTTTGCGATGAAACCTCTCTTGTTCTTACTGAGATCTGTCTGTGGGATAGCCCCCTACTATGGTCTGGTGGCTGGATTTGCTGTGTGTGATAGCTGCAGGACTTTTTTGTTTCATTGTGGTGGACTTTTCTCAGACAGTACGATCTAGTGGTGGATCAGGTAACAGGTGTGTCAGTGATATTATTAATGTCACATGATAGACTATGCACTGAAAATCTGTGATGTATGGTAAGAAAATGGAGTCTGGTGAATGCAGAGGTTTAGTATTCATACAATCCTAATACTGCAAGCCCAGGATGGTTTTGTGGTGTTTTAAGTGACCCTAAATACAGGCTCCAGTGCTCCTACCCCTGCTGATGTCCACAGCTGCATGTTCCAGATCCATCCTCTTAATCAAAGTTATTGCTTCAAGTCATGCTTGGTTGCAAGCTTGGACACAGGTGGAAACAAATGAGCCTGCTCCCTCTGTCACCGTGCAGAGGCTGGTGTTGACAGGAAGGGCAGGAGGGAGTGGGTTGGAGCCGCCACAGCCTGGGCTCAGCGAGATGGATATTGCCTTTTGGCATGGCACCACGCTGAGGCGCTTCAAAAATAAAGCCAGCAATATTTGCTTATGCCCGAGAAAGCCTGAAGGTTGCAGTTGCATTTTGTTAACTTCAACAGAAAGGCACAGGTTGTATTTAGGAATTTTGTCCTTGGAGTATGCCCAGTTTTCCACTTTTATCTTCAAAAAACCTCTGCTCACCCTGCTCACACTATCCTGGTGCAAATCTAAAACAACCTTGATGAGTTAATGGAGTTATTCCAGGTTTCTCAGTGCAACAGGAAGAAATCAGCATGAATTATACCATTTTTTTCTTTTTAATGGAAACAAGTGGACATTACTAGAACAGAGAGACATTTGAAGCCAAGAAGAACTCTTGAGTTTGGATTTTATTACAAACTTGAAACTTGGGCCAGTTTTGATGGGATTTGTAAATGCTTTCAACAAACGTGGCCAAGTTTCAAGTGAGGCTGGGCTCTGTTGTAGGGGAATCTGGGCCAAGGTATGGTTTGGAGTGGAAAGCATATGAAACTCACCGCATTTGCCTGATTTAGAGTCTTGCTTTGAAGTACTCGGTCCATTCAAACTCAGAACTCAAAGCAAAAACCCACATGGTGTTAATGCACTGGAGCCAAAACTATAGTAACAAATTCCCTTGAAACTACAATATTCAAAGCTAGCACAGGTCCAGATACTCATAAGATATTACCAAAGTTGTTCTTCTGCATATATGTATTTTACTTCAGAAATTTTAAATAATCTGAAATCTTTATTAATTTCTGTATTCTTAAAAGATCTCCTGTAAGGGCTGTAGTGGGGTGGAAAGATTCAGGACAATTACTTTTTTAGACCTTGTCTATGGATTTATAAGTAATCCATTAATTTTTTTATCTTGTCATAAATAAGATACATCATTAGTTACCCTACTCTATGTCTATGGGTGCTTTGACCATGCTCAGAACTCCAGTGTCTGAGAGCCTTCCAACAGTGCAAAAAGCAATGTGAATAACATCTGTTGCATGCTGTTTATTGTCTGATCCTTTCTCTTGAGATACAGCATGTGCAGTGGAGTGTCTTGTTCTGATAAGGAGTTTTTCTTGGTGCTGTGATTTGTTTTTTGACCAAGAAACCATTTCTTTGAAGATGTCTTAAAGGGAAAATGGGTGGGGGCTATTACTGGTTAGAACCTGGAGGGAAAATTCCCCATGAGGTAGTACTATACTGAGATATTTCTCTTTTTTTATTTCTTTTTTTTTTTTTTTTGTCATTGAGAAACTTTTTCACTTTGCTGCAATAGTCACATACACAAGCTCTGTGTACATATTCACACAGTTCCACAGAACTGCTTTCAGGCTTCTTATTTGAACAGTGTAATGCAATTAGCTTTACTGTGTGCCTTTGATAGCAGAAAGTATGCTATGAGCTGACTTCTCTCTCCTTTATTGATGCTTCAAAATTCCATATGAGCAACCACCCAGTGACTCAACTGGTTTTTGCATTTTTGGTTAACTATCCTGAATCATAAAAGTCTGGGAAGAAGGATCTGAGAAACATGTTCCTTCAACTACTGCAATGCTTCAGCAGGAAGGCGGAGTTTGCGTTACATGTGGAAAATCACACATTGATATACGTCATCTATAGTCCTATGCAGATCTGTTAGACATTTCTAAGAGGGGCTGGTTGTCCCCAGCTGCCTGCCTGTAGAACACCCATAGAGCTAATGGGAGGTCCACATGTGGCTTGCTGACAGGATCGGGCCTTGTGGTTATAAGCAGGCAAAATATTTTCTGATATCAGAAATAATCCTTTCTTGCCCAGCTCTGTAATTAAGCTTTGGCTACTTTGGCTGTGATCCTGATCGTCCAGGCCAAGAGGAATCAGGACAAGGCAGTCAGAGTGGAGGTCTGGTTCTCTCATTTCTGTAGCTCATCAGAATCAAAGTGATGGCCTCAAATGTCACCTGGAAAAGGGAACAGAATTTTTTTTGAAGGTGAAGAAAGGAAATAAAAAAGACAGATGTGGGGATGTCATGGTCAAAAGTAAAGAGAGAGTACAACAGTGAAGGACCAGCAGTGGAAATCAATGCTCATTTGCAGAATAGCCACTGCTGCTCTTCCAAGAGACCTTCTAGGAATAAATGCTCAGGCACATACTCTGCCCTTCCTTGTCCTTCTCCTTAGAAGTTCAGAAGAAAAACCAAACATGCAGAAGCTTTACAAAGTTCTATCTCCATCCATTTTTCCTCCTGGCAAGTCCTGCTAATTCCTTCTGTATATAAAACAATCTGAAATAGAGCAAGAGTTGGTTTTAAGACCATTAGCACAACACTGGAGAACGGTGTATTGGACAATTGTCATAACACAATATCTTAAATAGAAGAGCAACTTGCCATTGTTTCAGTTGTCCACATACACTGGTATCAAAGGTGACTCTCACTTAAAAAAAATCCTGTTTATGGAGCATGCATTCCAGGTGAAGGCCCTCTCTATACCAAAGCTTTGCATAGTCCAGGAGGAATGAAGAAAACATCATGTTCTTGATTCTTCTGGCCAGGGACAGACCAACTTGGACTGACGCTCAGCTGCCCTAACCGGCACAGCCTATATGCGTTTAGAGCACTGACAAAGCAAGTACATGCTTGCTCCTCTCCCTTGCCTTGAACATAACAACTTGCATAGGGCGAACCCAGGTCATAACAAAGACAGTGATCTGGCCTGTAAAATCTCTTTGGACAGAGAAGTTAGTGCTAATTCAGCATGTTTCAATTTGCTGAGCTTCACCAGGCTGCACATGGTTTTTAACAGAAGCTCCACATACCAGATCCTGCATTGTATTGTGGTGTTTCCTCAGCACAGCTAATCTACACTTAGATTGATAAAAAGCTGTTTCCATTGCTGGCTCCAAAGCTTTTTTTTGATTGCTAGTTTGATGTGAAGACGTAGTGGACATCTGAGGTACTTGGTCTCTTGTATCCCACTTGTCCCTTCCCCCATATAGATTGTAATGAGTTTTATTAGCCATCATATCTTGGAGATTAGCTTTCGTGCAAGTTTTTTTGTCAGGACAGACATGTGTAAAGGGGCCCTTTCAGCCAGCGAACAAGTGTTCCTTAATGGCTGTACACAACTTTTTGGCATGGGTCCATACACTGGCAGAATGATCAAACACATCCCAGCAGACAGTAGAACAGAGATAGCTGTAGGTATAGATACCTTGGGAGCACGAGGGAAGCTATGCCATCTCTGTTTTCTTTTCGGACCTCCCTCAAGACTGAAGGCCCATGGTAAATGGTGACCCTGACTTCCATGCAGTCAGTCTAGAGGACTGTCTGGAAAATACCATACAAAACAAAAGGACAGCCGAGCCACCTTGCTCACAAATTAACTTATCAGCTGGAGAAGCTTTGATTTACAGTGGAATTCTCTGTTGGTTACTGAGATTCTCCAATTTAAAATTAATGAGTTCATAGCTGATGAATGATGAAGTAGGAAAGGAAGTATGCTGAAGACTGAGCAAAAATCATCAGGTGAAAGGGGCGCTCTGTGATTATGGAATAAAAGCTAGTCATTAGGGCTTAAAAAAAAACCCAAATAACCAGAGCTCTGCTTCTCAGTGGTACAAGTGGTGGATGTTTTCTTGGAATAGAAAATTACTTCCCCCCCTCAGGATCTTTGGTACTAGAAAAACAGGCCCCTTCAGAACTAACTTCCAAATCTGCTAACATAATACTCCTCTGAAGAAGAATAAGAATGTTGGTTTTACAGTTAATTAAGGGGTTTGGGTCAGGAACTTGAAATCTATCCATTAGGGTATGGTTTTCTGGTTAAAGAGTCATAAATACACAGTACACTTTATTAAATAGCTTGAAAAAGACTGTGCTTAAAATATGATAGATGCTTGGGTGTGTTTAGCAACAGATAAATAAATGTTGAAAGAGAGATGGTTCACCTTGGCGGTAACTGTATGTGTCCTTTCTTTGGAAAAATGTGTTTTGTTGTTACCTGTCCACTCCTTTTCTTTCTCTTTACTGATTTGAGGATGGAAGTAGGCAAGATAGAGATGAAAGCAGAAAAGTAGAGCAAAATAACAGGGGGATTTGTGGGTTTTAAAGCCCTAAAAGAAGTGTTACAAGACAGAACTGAAAAGACTACCTACTTTTTGAAGTCTTCTGAGGTATGAGGTGTCCACATCCTGCCACCTGGGACAGTCATTCCAAGATGAAGACATGATCAGTGGGGCAAAGCCTAGTCAGAAATAACCAGAAAGAGGGAAAGGAACTTGTGAGGGAAGACATATAAAGAGACATTTAGGTACCAAATCCCAAATCTACCTTTGTGTCTCTGCCTCCAAAGACATCTCTCCTGTGCAGGGGGTGTAGGTGAGGGATGGAGAAAGAAGCTGCATCCTGACAGGTACCCTGGAACTGTGAACCATTTGTGTGTGAGCAGAATAATCTTATAGGCAGTTCATCATTTCCAGGACCATTCTTATGCTAATTCCCCAGACTTAGGGAAAACTTAAATTCCTTCCCTTACTGAATGGAACCATTCCTCCATCAAGAGTTAATTTTAAAAAGAGAGCAAACAGATGGGAAGGACTTGATGTTTGGCAAGCTTGGGGTTAGAACATTCCCATATACACATACACATTTAGAAGAGAAGTATCTTAGTATTCATGATACTTGGTGATAGAGTAGCAAAAAACTTTCAGTTAAGCATGAAAAACAAATATCACAATTTATCTCAATTCTTCAGTCTTTTATGTGCTGAAGGCATTTTTTATGTGAGGTTTTTCACCCTTTTTTTTTTTTTTTTTGGTGAATGTCTTTCATTTCAAGTTACCCTTATTCTGGGTCCTTTTTAAATTCCCTTTGGCCAAAGCATTTCTGAATTTCTGCCAAGAAGTTACTATGTAAAGCCTGTTGTACTCAAGAGTTGGATTCCCATTCCTGGAATCATGACTAGCAACCCCAAAATAGAGTGCATTGTTGTTTCAGAAGGAAAACAAGAGAGAAAAGAAACCTTAGGAACAAACAGAGAAGGATGAAGCCAAGCGACAGTTACAGACTCTTCAGAAAGCTACTCTTCAATTAGACATTTAGATTGGCTACTGATGAATCTAATCTAGATGGTAAGAAAAACTGCATTTGAAGTACAGACAACTCTTATAAATTAATGCTGTGCAAAGCTACCTATTTTTGTTTCCTGCCAACTTGCACTTAGGAACCAGCATCTTTACAAACACTTGAGGGACGGGACACCTTTCCATGTCCTGTTTCTTCTGCAAAATATTTTTTTTTTTCAGAACACAAAGTGTAACTTCACCACAACTACATTGCAAATTCATTTTGTCATGAAAAAAAAAATGGCACAATCAGTACAAGGGGGAATTAAATAGAGAGTAAACTCTTTTTTAATGGTAATGTAAGCAAATGGGTTAACAAAAATACTGGTGTATCAACAAAGAAATACTGAGGGTTTACAAAAAAATTCTATACCAATGGAGTCTTGTAGGAGACATTCTTTGCTAACGTAAGTATTTTCAGGAAATACCTTCTGTTAAAGTATATTACAGAATCCTAATTCAAAAATTCTGTACATAGTTATCATCTCATCAACTTAACAGGCTCTGCATTGCTTTTTGCTGATTTTGTCACACAGAAGTTTAAAATTCGTAGGTATAGCAGTATTTGATCATATAATAGTAATCATTAACAGCAGAAAGTTTAAAAGCGTAGAGAGTTTGACTGGAGAAAACAGAAGAAACTTTAGGTTGACAAAAAATATGTTTTGTGACACACAGTGAACAAACCTGTTTCTGTCCATTTAGTAACTTATGATGAACTCATTGATTCCCTACAATACACACAGAAACAAAATCCAACTTTTACTGTAATAAAAGATGACTAATATTGATTAAGATGTTCATGTGAAAAGAGACACGAGGCAAGACCAGACAAGAGAAGACAGTAATTTTGGCCTCTGCTTTCAGAGGGTGTCAACATCATAGTGTTAAGCTTGAGAAGCTGTAAAGGTCTGAGTATAGCAGTGAAAATCCATCCTGGGAAAGTTCATCTCTTCTAAAGTGCATCAGAACCCAAGAACAGTCCGAACTCATCATCTCCTTTGCAAGTGATAACCTCCAGCATTTATATTTTTATATATATATATA
>VXAY01001953.1:739410-770486 GCA_013399855.1 Oxyruncus cristatus | reverse complement strand
ACATATATAAATATATATGCAATATAAAGTCTCTACTAAAATCCAGTCATAAACTATGTTGGAATTCCCAGGCTAGAAATAGATTGTAGCACTCTAACCATCCAATGGGACACCTACTTTGTCTCTCTACTTTAGGTAACTAATGAAATAGTTCCACAAAAGGTGACACGTACTTTGTAAGGACACATCGAACAGAAAGGAATGGGTGGCTCTGAGCACCTGTGAAAGATTTTAGTTGCTGAAACTTAGGTACCTCGTTTGGGAATGTAATGTAGGAGCAGACGTTCTCAATCTAGATATCTTCAGATATGCTATATAGAGATTTTAGTACTCACCTTTTGGAGTATGCTGTCTGCTCCAGTGGACACCAAAAATTAGCAGTTGTGTGCTTGCATTAGGTGAACTAGAACCTCTCCTGAACTATCTTATGAACAAGTTTTCAAAATGATATTTTAAGGATTTTTTTTTTAAAAAAATTCTGCTAAAGGTGTCATGAGGCTAGAAAAACATAGGTTCTCTTTTTCTGCTGTAAGTGGTAAGAAAAAGGTGGGTAGGAGGCTTAAATATAAATTCAGTTTATGACCCTATGAAACTGAATCTACATATAATGCAGAAAGCTTTACCAAGAGGACACACACAAAGTATTCTTACAAAAAACCATCATTATGGAGATGTATGGCCAAAACACCATATCAGACAGTACCACTGAAATCAGATTGCAAGGGACACACAGTTTTATTTTTCTAACCCATGTTGGTACATACAAGACTAATGAATATAAAATGTATTAGTGTCTCTAAATAAACTAGTCTGTTTGCATTTAAAAATATGGCTTTGTGAGTTTCTGTAATGAGATCCTTTAGCGTCTGTTATTGATCATTCCTGCACTTCTTTAGCTTATGCTTGTGAATCAAGTAAAATGCAGAATGTTGCCATACACAAGAGCAATGCTTAAGAAAACATCTATCATGTCCAGCATTACATCCACATAGTTGTGCATGGTTATCAATCCAACTTGCTCTTGGCCCACAACATAAAAATCTCTGACATTTGCAGAAAAATGATGTTTGGGCACTTGGTGCTACATGATCACAAGGAGAGGAGGTTCAGGCAATCAGGACAACTGATTAAAACTAGGCTTGGTGTGAGAGTTCACAGACAGACACTCCCTGATTTAGCACAAACTTGGACTGACACTTTTTTCTTAGGAATGACAGCATGCTACGAGAATGTGGAAATGAATGTAACACGGTTCAGAGGGAGAGACTTTCGTCCTCCTCAGCTACACATTTGCTTTACTTCACAGAGAGCACATGCATAGTGGCTTACTCTGTGCAGTGTCTTATTTTGCCCTGATTTGGGTCGAGCCTAAGCGTGTTACATTCAGTTGACCTGCTAGATGCGCCTAGCAAAGGCATTGTGTTCATGTCTCTCCAAAGATGGGATCCAAAATAGAGCAGATGTGGACAATACAAGTACTGGCTCTGTCTTTGCTCTATTGAACCTAGCTTCAACACTAGTTATAGTGAACAAAGGGGGCACATATCAAATACCAAAGGCTCTAAATTTGTAACTTCTAGGTAGATTACCATAAAAATCATTCAAGTTTTCCCCAAATAGTCTCAAAATCAGAATGTTTTGATATTATGAACTGAACTTCATGAAATCTAATTGTAGGACAGAATACCCAGAAGAAATGAGAACATGTGAATGAAAATGAAAGTCAGTTTTGGCCTGATCCTTGTCACTCTTTCACAGATTTATTTCTTCATAGTCTTCACTTTTGAAGTGTAAAGCATTCATAATAAGGTGAAGAAGGACACTAGAGATTTGATGTCATGTGTGCAAGTGGTATGAGAAATGTCTCTCGTAGCTCAAAGCAACCGAAGGATTTGATTGAGAATTAATGGAGTAAAAAATAATCATTAGGATTTTCATCTGGTTGCTGATGATAATGACAAGAGACACTGGTACTCATGTGTGTCAGAAAATGTGTTTCAGAGTACGCAATGTTACAGCAATATCCAAGAGAATTAAAAAGAGAAAAAAAATGGATCTACTATAGATCAATAGTCAAAAGAGTGAATAATATGTCACTGTTAATGTAAAAGGTAAATTTCTTTTAGCTTCATTATTGATCTCTGAGATAATTACACTGTACATCAAAAGAAATTCAATTATATTCATGTGTTACTTCGTAAACAGCATTAGCATCATTTGGACATGTGATCTTACAGCAGGGAAAAAGTTTTCAAACCACTGTGGTTTTGCTTTCCCAGATCTGAAGTATGCATTGCAGCCAAGGAGATATAGTCCCTTGCTGATGTGGTTCCAACAATTTCAACAGAGTTGTAAAGACAGCAGTATAAATGTCAATATAGGCTACAGTCCAGTCCACTCAATTTTGACTCAAAATTTATACTTACAGTTTAAGCATCTTCAAAGCCCTTTTACAGTGCAGCGACTCTTTCTGTTACAGGGAACATGGGTGTTAGGTGCAATCCATCCCTAGGGATCTAATGCTTGGTTCAAACTAGTTCTTCCAGTTTTGTGAATGGGATCTCATGTCACATCGTTTTGGCAAGATGAAAAAATGCAGTTCTTATCAATCATAGCTGCATAAGGCAGCAGTTTATGAAGTAAAAAGATCTGTCAAGGATAGATCCTTGTTTTATCAAGGATGTTGATGAAAAAGACTATATAGACCTTCAAGTTGTTTAGAGTCCCTCCCTCAGATGACAGGAAAAATCAAAATCCTTTTCAAAACTGTGAAAAGCTCCAAGTGCCCACTGTCCAGTTCCTTAAACCCACCAGCTTCCTCCAACAGCCTCTTCAAGGCAGTTATTGGGGGAAGTGATTCTGATCCTTTACTCTCGTGAGACCCTACTTGGAATACTGCATCCAGTTCTGGAGTCCGCAGCACAGGAAGGAGATTGACCTGTTGGAGAGAGCTGAGAGAAGGGCTAGTAGGAAGAGAAGGGCTAGTAAGATGATTAGAGGGGTGGAGCACCTCTCCTATGAGGAAGGGCTGAAAAAATTGGGATTGTTCAACCTGAAGAAGAGAAGGCTTCTGAAAAAGAGTAGGTTTAGATTAGATATTAGGAAGAAATTCTTTACTGTGAGGATGGTGAGGCACTGGAACAGGTTGCTCAGAGAAGTTGTGAATGCCCCACCCCTGGAATTGTTCAAGGTCAGGTTGGATGGGGCTTTGAGCAAAATTAGTCTAGTGAAAGGTGTCCCTGCCCATGGCAGGGGGGTTGAAACTAGATGATCTTTTAGGTCCCTTCCAATCCAAACTATTCTGTAATTCTGTGATTGTCAGTCCTGTCAAATGTCAGGCATGAAAAAATAGGTCTCCTACTACATCTTGTGCAATTCCTTGCTAGGGGTGACACAGTTTTTCTTTTGCTCCTAAGACACATTGATTTTCTCTCTGAGAAGCATTCCAGAGAAGGATTGCATGAACCACTGCATATAGAGTGAGTTGTCCTATGGTGTTGTCCCTCTCCAGTCAATTCCAGTGGGGATATCTACTTCCTCTGGCACCCTACACAGGGTGCTCATCCTTGACCTTCAGACAGCCCATTGTATGGAGCCTCACACATCAAGAAAAACAGAATGATAAATGTGTTGTCACTGCAAAAATGTGGAAAGTCTGATGTAAAGTATGAAAATATACAGTTGTTTGAGTTTAATGTCAATGTATGTGACATAGACAATGCTTCTCTGATTCACTTATTTGTATATTACTGCATTCAATAAATCTCTCTTTTAATGAAAACTGTAAAGCACTTCCAGATGACCAGCCTTCTGAACACAAGAATGGGCTGAACCTCACAGCTTTGCAGAGGAATTCAGGTTTATCTGTTGCAGAAGACACAGGGCCTTTTCCATAAACTTGTCCTGGCGACATACATGGACAAAATATAATGTGAAATGCAAGTGTCAGCCTCTGGCTGGACAAATGTTCTAATATTTACATATAATTAAGCGTGTGGCTTGGGATGGTAGATGTAATCAGGCACCGAACATTATTAAAAGAGCTAATCCTTTGCTAAAGCCATGTAAACCATTTGCGTAGCCTCACTGGCGTTGTAGTACAAGCACATCACAGTATTGTTAAAGATCTTAATTCTTTGCCCCTGACAGTGTAAAACAGTTTGTGGGTCATAGAGTTTGGAGGAATATTGTACAATTATCATATGAAAGAAAAAGAAAAGGATTGTACCTCAGCTTAATTTATCTGACTTTCCTTCTGAAATACTCAGTTTAAAATGTAATAGGAGATTCACCACAGGCCTACTTCTTTTGTTACTTTCTAGACAGCTGTTTTTACATAAAGGTTGCAATCACAGTGGTCTCAAGGGAACAGAGGTAAAATTTGAAGATCATAAATGAATTACACTGAGACACCCATATATATTAGTACCTAGAGCTCTTGAAGAAATATCACACTTTCCACAATTTTCAGGATTTAAATAAATAAGCCTTATTTAGGCTTAAATATTTAGGCTTCCCCATAAACATCATTGGTAAGCTAGACAAGGTGAGATTCACAAACTTCATGTTTCTGTATATTTCAGGCAGTCACCCAAGATTCCCTTTATAGGCAATAGAGAGAAAAAGGTGCAGTAAGGATAAGAGTCATTTGACCTATTTTCACCATCTATTTTAGGATGAGATGAATCATACTCTGGAAGTGCTTATTTTATTTCAGTGTGCATAAATGAAAGCACAGACAGATACTTCTGATATTAACTACATCTACAATATGATTTATGGTGATACTGATGTCTATATTCAGCCAAATAATTCTGAATCACATTGACTTTTTTTGGTTTTCAATTAAGCACAATAAAAAAGTTCATTTAAGAGAATGCCTTACATCCTGCACAAAAGAAACTGGGAAAAATAAGATATTAGTGATGGTTACCATAACGCATGTTATGGTTTACATGCGTTGGTTGGATTGGTAGTGGGCCTGAAATAATAGAAGCAAATCTGATGGCAAATTCTTCCATCAGTGAGAAATTTTTCTTCACCAGAGAGCTACAAATATATGTGAACACATGAATTAATTGTTTATGCAGGCAAAAGGATTTGTTAAAGGGGAGGATGCAAAGGAAGAAGCTCTTCTAGACTTATTGATATAGTCCAATGTCAAAACATAAATTGTTTAATGACTGCACAGGAATCTATGTCTTAAACTGTATTACAGTAAACAGAGGAAGTCTTACATTTGTGTGGTATGTGAGTCGTATTTAGAGCTATATATAAACACACAATATAAATATATTTATGAAACAATCTGGAAAGATCAAACAGGCTGTGGAGAGTTATAGTTTCACTTCCTTTCTTGAGAACTTCTGTTTTGAGAAACAGGTGGATTCTGTACATGAGTAGTATTTCTATTTTAAGAACAGATGTATGTGGTGGTATGTGTATGCATATTTATGAAAATAAAAAAGAGCATATCATCTACCATATAAAAAATAAACTGTTATGTCCCACATTGCTGGTTACAAATTTGAAGTTCATATGGTTGTAACTGTTACTTATTTAATGCTTAGGTAGGAACAATGTTTTTATTATGTTTATTTTGTAAAATGCTATTCATGAGACACCAAGTATAATTAACTTACTCTTCCTGCCTGCTCCCTTTTCATCATCTGAAGTACTTGGAAAGTTTCCCACATCCATACTTTGCAGTCTTCCAGATTTGTATCTTGGCATTGACATTTATTTCTTCTATAATACTCATGTATCATGAAGAACATGAAAATTCCAAAGGGTTGGTTTTTTTCAGTTGTCGAGATTTTTGTGGGGGTTTTCTGTTTGTTTGGTTTGGTTGTTTGTTTTGTTTTGGTTTGGTTTTTTTTGTTTTGTTTTGGTTTGTTTTTTTTTTTTTGAGTAGTAATACATTGTTAGCAACATTGTATTGCTAGCAACATAGCATTCTAAAAATGCCTGCATGTCTGAGACATCCAAGTATCATAGAGGTGCAAGGCCAGACATGTTAAGCTTCTTTCTTCCCTCAGGAATAACCTCTGGTCTGCAGTGAGCATCCAGGTGCCCAAAAGCAAGCTCATTTATGGCCACATTGGAAGAAGGCAAATTTCGTTTTCATCAGGAGCTCTATTAATAGGCAATAATGTTGGTGGGCTCTGAATCACCAGGCACCTGTCTCTGTGTCAGCCTCTCTCTTCCCCTTCCCCTACCCTTCTGGATATCATCATGAAGACCCACAGAGGGGGACTTTTCCTCCTTATACCTATACTGTTTCCTCCTCCAAGGCATTGATGGTGCTGGTGGCTGCATGCTGGGGTGCAGCCAGTGCAATGGTGTGCATGTGGCAGCAGGTGGTTTGATGTCACAAGTCTTCTCTTCCTGGCCCAGTGGATACAGCACAGCTTCCCGCACCTGTCATTACTTTAACTCCTGTAATTAATGTTGCAAAACACATTTGGCTCAGTATCCAGCCCCCACACTGTTGGCCTGCCTCCTTAAGATTCCTCCTTAAAGCCCCACTTTCAGCAGCTACCTTTCTGTCAATATGCTCTAGGTTGGCCCCAACCACTTCTCTTCACACCTGTAATTGTATCAGGAAAAAAAAGGCCAAAATAAATATTTACAGTGTACATGCAAGAAGAAAAGGGCTGTTTTCGCTTTTCTGTCATTGATTTCCTCAGTTCCACATTTACTGGTCCTGCTCTATTTATTTATGATATAGTGTCTAACTTGGACTGCATTGCACGGGCAAAAGTCCCTGTTTCTTTGCTGTGGTTGTTTGTGCTAGTCTTGCATATGATAGCAAAGAACAGAAAAAAACCCATGGAGAACACTCTAGATGAAAGTATCAGTAAACTCACAAAAATTTCTTGAAAGTCTCAGAAGATAGTCAATAAAATGACTGTTTAACTCCTTTTTTAAATCTATTACCTCTCACCTTTGTAGTACCTTCTTAGAATGGCATGTGTTATCCTTTAACCTAGTAGACATGATGAAAAAACCCAAAACAACCCTAACCCATGGCAGTATATAGAAAATATCTGATTAAAATTAAGTTTGTTTCCTTCTAAATGCTAAAGAAGTAATAGCAGACTTTTATTGCTGTTAACAGGGTTTAGCATTTTTCTCCTAAATGGGAATGCTTGTTATGCATAAAAAGCCCAGAAGCAATGGCAAACTGCATTTCAAAAGAAAAATTCTCTCTTTCTTACACTTGGAAATACCTCAAAATTTTCAGACTAGTTTGGATTACCTCTGCTATCTTCTACATACTCTAGAAAGCTGGATATAAGAAATCAGGCAGAACTCGATCCTTTCCTCATTTGGAGACCAATAAACCTTCTACTTATAGAGAACTTCTATGTCCCCAAATCTCCTAGATACCCAGAGTTCCTTACTGACAAGAATAGACTTTACAAGAGACCCTATTGATGGGTTTAGAATTGAGTAACAGTGATCAGGAAATAAAACCATGCTAAAAAGCTGAATCACTTATATGGTATAAAATTGTGTTAGGTTCAGGTGTGTTTGTTTATGCTCTGAAATATTCTAAACTGACATGTTTACAAGACGGATGTATTTCAAATGTGGGATAGCCCCATATATTATTGGCAGCATAGATGCTGTGTCTAGCAAATAAAGTCTTTAAATTGCTGATTGCCAGAAGCCAGGAGGGCACAAGTGGAAGGCTTTCTCTCTACTTCCATTCCTTACCTCTTTTTTTTACCAGCAAAAAAACCAAAACCAAAAACATACTGGAATAAACAGACATTAATGTATGACTGGTCCAATATCCAACATTTTAATTACAAGACATGGAAACCTTTGAAAGCTAACTACTTGCTCTGTACTAAAGGAAACTTCTACTGATTGGGGGGAGCTACATCTTTCTGCTTTTACTTTTATTTACTCTGGGGCTAATAGAAGACATCGGTTTCCTATTCTGTCAATCTTGCCTGTCAAGCAGACACTAAATTCACTTTAATTAAAGCCACAACATTTTAACAAGAAATACACAGGAGTTTCAGCATGTCTCCCTTGCTTGTAGATATGTGCTTTACCTTTTGAAATATCAGCTGTTCACATTGAGTGAGGGCCAGATGCTGAGAAGGCGAAACCCTCTTATTCCACCAACTTCAAAAATCATGCTGATTTGTACCAGCTGAGCCTCTGCTCTACAACTTACATTTTCAAGCCTCTTATGCATATACATCTACAAGTGGAGAAGTAAAGTCAAACTTCAGATTTTCTTCTGCTGAAACCAATAAATATATTTCCAAGGTATTATTTTAAAGTTAAGTTTTGCTTGCTGCTTCTCTCGGGAAAACTTTCTATCACTTCTGACTTATTTTCTTTCTTATATATATATTTTAATTTTAAACTTGTTCCTGATTATTGGCATCATATTTTAATATTAAAAAAAGAAGAGAGATCCACTGATTTGGATAGAACTCTGTCAGGCATTGAATTACTTGGAATTCTATCTATTTGGGATATTAGCAGTGTGACCAGCAATGGAGGAGATAAATAATGATGGCAACTAAATCTCAGTGTAAGAAAGCAGATGAAATACCAGATGAAATGCAAATTTAAAATGCCAGAATTGAAATACTTAAGTCACTAAGCTTCATATGCTCCATGTTTTAGGGCAACAACTCCTTCTAACTCTAAAGAACGACACAAACGAGATCTCTTAAGACCTTGGGGCACTTGTAACTTGAGTATCCTGCATGTCCTATGGCTTAAGTCTTTATAGATTACTTACAAAGATCAGATAGTGCAAAAAAATGGAGAAAAAAACATGTTCACTTTCATACTGTTTTCATAACAAATGAGGAAAATAGAAGTTTCCTCTTTGAAAACCACATGAACAGAATTGCCCATGTTATAAAAACAGGGGAAGTTGTATTAGAAAAGTATTTCAAAAACGATCTTATCCTTTTACCCTTTTTTAAAATTTGACTTTTGAATTCCTATCTCTATTCAGTGAAAAAAAGTGAGGAGAAAACCCCTCTAAAATGTTTTACATTTGCTTAGCAGAAAAGCTACAATAAAAGCTAACAGATGGATAAAAAGGCTTTGAAGAACTTTTTGAGACCTATAACATCTAATATTCTTTCATTGAATAGCTAACAGTCATGATTAAAAGTACAGAGCACAAATGATGTCTTACACTGGACAAAAAAAAAAAAAGCATGAAAGTGTATTTCTATTCCCATTTTGAATGTCATATTCAAAATAATCATAGACTTAACGACAAGTTTTGTTACTCCTAATTTAGCAAAAGCAAATACACTTGCCTTCCCCCATGTATTGGGAGTCAATGTTGCATATCAAGTAGACATATAAAATAAATATCCGTTCAAATGGAAGAGATGGGAATTGTTTTGCCAATTAGTATATTATTCAGTGCGGGTAATGTTGCAGCAATTTAACTGTTGCTAATTGCCCAGCTATATTTACTGAATACCAGGAGGAAAATAAGTAGATAAAAGATGCTCTAAATCACTCTTCTGTCTGAACCAAACCATCAAAGTGTGCTACGTGTTTGAGTTAGTTTCTCTGGAAGTATAAGAATCCTCTTGCCAGAAGCTTTGATGGTAGATGGTAATGGCTTCTCTTCTCCAAATGCTTACATACATCTGTACATTTGCTCAAGTAAATAGTCTATGAGACTGTGCCCATAAATAATGTGACAGATATAGAAAAGTATAGGTCTGTCTGACTCCTTTAATGTTTACAAAAATCTTAATGTCTTGAAATCTGATGTTAAAAGGTAGATAAAATTTCGTATTTCTCACATTAAATCTAATGTCACTCTATGTTCTGTCACTTATATGGACATTGAACTTTTCATGCAAAATGAAACAACGCAGTCTGTACCTTTGTTCATTTTCATATTTCCTGAATGTTAAGGCTTTAAAGAATATTCATATGGATTTGTTTCTGTGTAGACAATTTCAGGATCTTTTTTAAAAAAGGTAAAGTGAATAAGAGACATTCAAAATATAAATACTAGACCAGAATTCACCTACGCCACTGACATCTAATCTGTCTGATGAGATTTAATATTTTTACTTAGTTTTCTTTTTACTTTTCATTTTCAAAAATAGAGCATGCCAACATTCTCCCTTGCTGATTTTGCAGTTTTCTTTGTGGTCAATGCTACCTCGTTCTCATTCTACTTCTCCTTCCCTGCCCTCCACATCTACTCCTGTACCCTATCTTAGGTTGCTATGAATGCCATTCTCATGGTTTGCTTCCTTGAGGGAACTCAAATTTTTTCTTTATCAAGTGAGGCTGCAGGTACCTGACTTGGAAATGAGGAGATGGAGCCTGTGAGGTGACACTAGGAAGGAGTGCAAGGAAGGGGGACCATGAATGTGCTGGATGGGGTCAAGCCAAATTTTATTCCCTGGGAATCAGTTAGTCTTACTTTGCTTGTCCTTAAGTACAAATAACATTGCTTTTTTTCTTTCTTGTTCCCCCCAGCGCATTCCTATTTTTCCTGAAATTATTTCAGTTAAGAAGAGCTCATCTGAAGGCATCTGATCTCATAAACAGGAACATGGGCTAAGACCAGTGTTAGGTTTGTGAAGGCAAAATTTCCCTGCTTTACTCAATACTTACAAGTCTTTCTATCACAAGGGCACAGTCACCCCATTAGATGTTCTAGAGCATTGCCTTGTCAGTGCTGCATGCAACAGCTAAACCCCTTCCTCCCATGATACTGAAATGACTAATTTAAAGCCATTTTCTAACCTGAAATAGTACCAGTGCCTGAGATAGTAATAGTACACAAGAAAAATTTTAGTCCTGGGTAACCAGTTCAAATCCAGCCTGAGCTGAACATGAATCTTGTAAAGCGGCTGTTTAACTGGGTTTCTGAAGTGATGGAAGAAGGTAGTGTCACATTGATTCTCAGAGGAAAGGTGCCTGTGTGGTGGGACAATGGATATTATTTGGCATACTTTCTGATGATCTCAACATAATAAATAAAATAATAATAAAATGGTGACCTCCTCAATGTGATGTTACCCTGAGTTAAAACATGCCAGCAGGGTGATGCGAGGAAGCATATGCAGTTTTGCTTTATGCTGTATCTCTGTAAAGGTTGTTCTAGCTACAATCACGTACCTCCCATGAATCCTGGAGAGGAATAAAAGAAACCAGATTGTGCAGCTGAGTGAAAGCCTCCTCCCTTTGTGCCTTCCTTAAGACAGTAGAGTTCAGTTGAAATAGGTTGACTTACATGCAAATCAGTAATGCACAAGATAATCCTATAACACAAGGAATGGAAATAGAAAAACAAAATTGGTTTTGGATCCAATATTTCATGTAAATCTGAATTAATCTTGGTGATCTTTCAGTACACAATATACCCAGAAAGGCAAAGAGTTTATTAAATTACCTACAGACAGTCCACAGTCATAAAATGTTTGGAAGAAAGTACTCCTTATGACATTTCAACTTATTTCTTCACTGGCTCCATTAAGATATAAAAAAGGAGAGTACAAATGTCTGACAAGGAAATCTTTGATGACATTTAGTTAAATAATAAGGGACACAAGCCAAGGGAAATATTACAGCACAACATCACAACAAATTAGTCCAATATTTAACATTACTTTGACATGAGAGAGAAACATATCAGGGAAAGAACTTTTCCAAAGCACCTTTTCACTTTTGATTTAAATTTAGGATGCTTAAACCTACTGTTCTAAGGAAACTCCTGTGGACATAGAGCTTGTCTTGCACTTCTAGTTAACAAGGATCAGATGCCTATCAGTAGCACTATTCTGGTGTGAAAGTTTGCAAGATTCAACCTTTGGTCCATAGTTATTTAAAACAATTTTTTACACAAAGTTTATATTCAGGGTTGAATCAAAATGGCACTGAAAATATAATCAAGAACAAATGTCGTTCACACTAGTCATCCACTCCTTTTTTTTGTTCAAAACTTGCATGGATGTTAATGCCATATGTGACATGAATTGTGTAAGGCCCTTTCAAATATGTGTAATTTCTAACTGTGCATACTTAGCTGTACAAAAAACATTTCATGTTTTTATTTGATTTATGTCTTCCGCTTGTCTATTTGTTCCTGTACTGACTCATAAATTTTTAAACAGGAACAAATATGATAAGAGTAATAGGCAAGTGTGTGTATATACATATGTTCTCTCTATATATACATGCAGTATATGGACTCACTGAGACTATTGTGACTGCTGGACAACTGTGTGTTATTAATTAGACATTACATTGAGTTTGATTTATATTGCATTCTTATTCTGGAAGGATAATTCGCTGTTATACATCAGACTTGTATTCACAGAAAGGCATAATGGCTTTATTGACTATAGTAAGTTATCAAAGTGCAACAGAGAAGATAAATTATGTGCACAAACTGTGATTATATTTTTCATGTTCTAAGGGCTATTTCTATGTGCTTATCCTTTTTCATAAGAGTAAGTGCTTTCTAGAGACAACTGTGTCTATACATGTGTTTAATTTTACTTTCCTCTGTAGTTTAGGACCTATTTAAATGAATAATGATGGAAACTATCCAAAACCCACTGTTATTAATAGGATGACTAATACCAACCAATGCAGGGGAAAAATTCACCAGCTGGGAGGGAAGTAGGAAGGGTAGAAGGAGAGGAAAGACCCCATTGTAATTACACTATGCTCTTAAAATGTTGAAGAATTGTCCATGACAGCCAGGTGGCCAGGTAGCTACATAGACAGCCCTTTTCCATGTCCCTTTCCTATTCCTGATCAGTGTTGCAACAAACTGCTGTCATTGTAGCCAAATGACTCCTGATTACAATCTTCAGAGTGGCTTTGTGTACATCTCATTTAAAAAGGGCTCTAATGAGACTGAGTTTTTAAGCTGACTTTACACAGTTAAATTTTGAAATATGCAGGAATTGTGAACATTTGGCATTTCTGGTAATCAGGCTTGATGGACTACAAGTACCTTGAAGAAAGAGTTTTAATTTCGACATCATAAAATTAAAGCTCCTATGTGATCTCTAGGTAATAATTTAGATTAGGAAACCTCTCCCTATCTATAGTATTGGTGCCTACATCTGACCTACATATCTAAGGCTCCTTTGATTGTCAACAAGCAAACATTCTCAGACAGTGATTCTGCTGACCTATTTTAAATATAATTATTTTAAGGTAAAATTAAAGTTAGGTGAGGTTGATCCCACTTGTAGTTTTTCAGGTAGGGAAAATTGCTTCCTTTTTTATAACTAAAACCGGCCAGCCTTTCTTTCATTTCACTTTTGTTTATTTCCATTTACTTACTACTGTAATACTCAGGTTGTGCTTAGTGTCACGCAAACACAGAAGAATTAGCCTTCTTCCCACAAAAGGTTTCACTTTATTTGAAAAAACAAGCAGACAATACTTCATACATCGTCTATTATATGCTGGTATGAACTCGAGTCAGTGCAGTACTGGAGACAGCAAGGTAGCATAAAAATTATTTGTCACAAGTTAGTATTGTATGAAACCTCTTGATTTATCATCCAAGTACTTCATTTCAACTACAGATAACTTCTTGCACAACCACTGGCTTTAAGTCCTAGGAATGTGAATGTACATGGTGAGATAAAAGGAATTATTATGATGTTAACTGTAGGAAATAAATATCAAAGGTTACCATCATTACTCTTCCTGAATTAAAACTATGCTTTGCCTCAAAGAGATACCCCAATTGTCCTGAAAATGTATTGAACGATACTTAAGGTGATATTTATATTAACATTGGTCTCTTTAGTAGTTCTTCATAAACTTAAATAAAATTATTTCCCTCAGCAAAAGGAAAAATTTGCTGAAAAATTTGTCTAAAAAATTTCAATATTCTCCATATAGTTTGTAGCTGATTTCTTTTTTCAATCCAGTTATCAAGTTTGCATGCAGTTTCCTCAAAAACTGCATGTTTCATCTGTTTTGTCAGAGCAGAGAGGTCTGGGGATGAAACAAAACTATTCAAAAAGTTCTCTTTGCTGTTGTTGTTACATTGAAGCATCTTTATACCTTCCTAATATGCAACCAAAATGATATGAATGGAACTGGAATTATAGCAACCCACTAAAAATAAAAAGCAACGTCCCCATTTCTTTCTACTTCCTGGGAAATATCAGAATGATATCTGGTTCATGCGAATATCAGAATGACTGTACCCCGCCAATACTAAATAAAATACTTTCAATAAGCTTGACAATATACTACTTCTAAATGAATAATACTAATTTGCCCTTGTAAGTGGTGTTCACTCTCTTAAACAGCTATATAAATTATTCTTTCAAATCTGCCCACAGATGGTTCATTATCTCAGTGATTACTGTTCAAATGAATTGTTGTGTTCTGCCCTTTCTTGTCGGCCAGACAGTTTGAAACAAGTGTATAATTCATATGTAGACCTACAACCTTACAGTCCTTTTGAAAAAGAAGTGTGGTGGCTAAGGATTACATTGGTTGGGACAGGAATCTTTTTAGAAAGCAGCGCATTTAGTGCCTGGGGACAAGCACCCCACTGAGGCTCTGGACAGTGCAACTATTCCAGTTTTCCCTCGCTTTGGCCTTATTGCAACCAATCTTTTCCTAAGGTTCAAACATATGGAAGAGAGCAGTTTTTTACTGTCTACTTGCAGCTCTTGGGAAATATGTACCTAGTTATTATTTTCCATTTTAAATTATGCCTTTTTTTTTTTTTTTTTTTTTTTTTTTTTTTTTTTTATTAAAANTTTTTTTTTTTTTTTTGTGCTATAATGAAAAGTGTAGCCTGCTCTCTGCATCCCAGGAGTTAGTCCAGAATCACTGACACAAGAGTCCTCAGACAGTTTAGGGCATCAGTTCAACAGAACAAGGCTGCAGAAAGAAATACAGTACTGTTAGCTGTTCAAACATGGAGATGGCTGCAGAACAGCTGACTGAAGGAAAATCCAGACAAGACACATGTAGATGTGGCAGTAAGAGGACAATGTTAAAAAAAAAGGAGGGAAAAAAACCACCACAAACATTACCTCTTCATAACATCAAAGTGGTTCTCCACTTTTCCTTCCTTTTGTACTTGTTACTGTTTCTAGATACCCATTCTTAGTCTCTATTCTACACAGAGTCTTTCCTAGCTGTTGTGATCTGTATACTCTGTCACCTCTGTGCATTTCCCTACCTGGGGAAGGGGGAGAATGTCACTGACAAGTTCTAGGTTTTCTGATGTGTGGTATCGGCAACAAAAAGCACAATGATATCCTTCTTCACCAGTGATGCTGGTGTTCAGTGTCCAGACACCACAGAAAATGTCTCTGGCTCTGGAAAGTATGTTGCATTTACCTAAGTGATAGGCAGAGAGTTACTTCTGCATAGAAAAAAGAAGATGAAGAAAGCAAAATGTCCTGTTCATATTTATCTCAAATATATTACAACCTGATTTTAAAAAACATGTTCTTTTCTTTCTTCCTGTTCCACAGAAAAGTGATTATTCTTTTTCTTTTTTTTTTTTTCTTCTTCCCCATGAGCACTCTTTGATGTGTCAGGAAAGAAAAGCAGGTAGAGTTCTGGCTTGTCTAGCTGAGAGAGAAAACACATCTCTCCTCTTGGATAGGAAGGCAAAGGGAAAAACAGAGGGAATCTTATGATTGTTGAGATGGGTGAAACAAAGCAGTGCAGGAAAAAACCTTCTGTCATTACACAGATGAAAGAATAGCTTAAGAGGAGGAAAGCTCTCGTAAGCCTCTCTCCAGTGACAGATCAGCTATCACATTCCTTACCTATCAAATGTACTGAATTGATGTGAGTCAATGAAACTTTCAAATTCTGATTGATCAAGACAGACTCCTGTTGTTTGTTTATTTTTAATGTCATATAATTTGGTTATTTTGAGGGAAGAAATGCACTTTATCTTTTCCTCTCACTTACAAAAACTTTCATACAGGCATAGTTACATGCTGGAGGTCTTCCTCACTCTTAATCCAGTTTTTTTCTTTGTAAATACCCTTCCACTCTTCTTCTTTGCATTTCCTTTTTGTAAGAGGAAGAAAACATTCAAAATATGAAGATCTTATGAAAATTGATGAAATAGGGGTTTTTTAAAGACTTCAACATTCCTACTCATCTAATTTTAGTAGTGGAGACTTCTTGTCATTTAAATTGATAGCTGTAACACAACATATTTACCTGTTCTAGTTTAGATATTAAACTAATGTTTAAAAAATTTAACTAGCCTCTAGAATTTAACATAGCCAGTTTACAGCTCAGGAACTCGTGATTCTGAGGAGGGAAGCCCCCTTGTGCAAGCAAGGAGATGCCAGAAAAGTAACTGCACAGAATAACCATTTAAAAAACAAACATGCAAAAGTGACATTTTATCTCTTCATTCAGGAATCCTGTAGAGCCAAACTGAGGCAATATGGTCCACCACAATTTACCCTGTTGCTGCCGGGTTTGCCTCACTAGAGCTGCCTTTGTGGACCTCATGATCTTCATATTTCAAGATTCTTCAGTACATGTTTCCACTGTAACTACAAGTTATTGGGTTCTTTTTTTGGAGAGAAATATTTTATGGCAGGCATTAGACAATGTTAACACCCTGTTTTTAGCTAGAGCTAAAAGTAAGGGAGGCTATTAAGTAAAGGACCACTTTTCTCTGTTGTCCTAGGGATCATCTATATGTAAGGGGGATTGTGTGCCTGGTTGTGAACAAGCACAGACCAAGGCAGACCACTTCACCCAGAGATTATTTTCTAAACCAGACCATGAATCCAAACAAACTGGAGGTTAGAGAAAAAAAAAAACCAAAAAAAACCCAAACAAAAAACCAAAACAAAACAAAACCAAAACCAAACCAAACCAGAACAAAAACAAACACAAAAACTAAGGCTAGTTAGGAGTTATCTGGTTTTAGAAAGAGGATTATTTATAAATAAAAGAATTCTTTATAAGTAAAGAGAATGATGTCATGTGCAGTTTAAGACATATGACTAAGAAAAAAGTGAAAGAGAGAAGGCCTTCCTTTACCTAATGAAAAGAGGTAGTATTTTTACCCTAAATAATTAAAAGGCACAATAGATTTCTGTATAAGAACACAGTGAAGAGATATCTCTGTCATTTTACCACCAGGAAAACTTGCTGAGGTCATCTTCTGGCCAAGGTGTAGGACTGACCTCAGCAAGTTTACTTTGTGGTAAAACTAACAGGCTCTGATCTTTACTTTGTCTTCACCTTCGGGACAGCTCCTGCTTCTTACTTACCTGAAGGTAAAAATCACACTTTCTTTAACACCAAAGCTAAGTCTATGAAGCAAACAGACCAGGAATAAGAAAAAAAAAGAAAGCTGATATGTGTCATATAAACATCAAAGGAGGGGATGCACAGCTTATTATGCTTCATCAAGAGGAAAAAGGAAATGTGCAAATGAGATATGACGCAAAATATATAGTAGAAATGGTAAGTATGATTGAATAGTATGCACAATTACTTCACAGTAGTGTTTTAAATGAAAAAGACGAGGGGAAGGACAGACGATAAATTAAGTAGGAAAGCAAGGAAATACAGGGTGCAGTAATGATGTGGAGCTAACCAATGCAGAGACAACCTTTTGGTGGGACTTAGAGAAATAGGAACCTGTAGGGAAAAACATGAGATGGACTAGATTTGAAAGTACACTGGACGGTGAAACTAAAAGAGCAAGCATGAGCAACAAGCCCCAGACTGTGCTAGGATAGCAAGCTGGGGTGACACCAGACCAGGGATGGACTGATTTTGACCTCAGAAAATCCAATGCGATGTACAACCCAGCTCACAGGGGAGCGGCAAGTGGTAGCACAGGACATTGAGGATTGCTTTCTACAGCTGTAAGTTTGGCCAGCTAGGCTGTTTCACTGGGGAGGAGGTCACAGACTGAAGAAAGGAAGGATAACAAGAATCTGTGATAGGACCTAGGGAAGGCAGGAATCTAGAAGATAGAACAAGTGGGAGCCACAGCTTAGTCTTTTTCGGCTTTTGGCTACGGCTGCATGCACTCAGCAAAATGTTTGCCATGAAATATCTTATGAACTTCTATAATTTCTCTGGTGTTGCAGATTGCTGTATCTGTTTCAATACTACCAGATAAATAATTGAGATTTTTCTAGTTTTGGGGTTTGGAGGTTTTTTTGTTGGTTGGTTGCTCTGTTTTAATCAAGATCATACTTCTGTGAGCTCTAATTTAGTCAGGTCATATATTTCAGAGTAAACAGCTTGCTTTGCCTAAGTACTTCTGTGAACTGAACACTCTGCCCTGAGGCAAGCAAATCCAAAGCCAAAGAGGGATGCACCCTTCATATTCCGCTAATTGATTGAAGGGGCAAATGATCTATAGGAAAAGTTGCATCATTAACTTAATTGAGGGCAAAGCCTAATTAGAGGGGAAATGAAGTAGACAGAGCCAGAGACACAGCAGGCCTTCATGTGAGATGTCAACAAACAGACATTGTAACTAAAACCAGACAGAAACCGAAGCACTTCATTTACATCTTTAATTTCAGTGTGAAAACCTTTACAGTGACTGTGATGTGTTTGTGAGATTTCAGAGGAATGCAAAAATTTAACAAGGCTAAACTGAAATCAACAGGTTTTAGATTTGCAGAAAAAAAATCAACTGGATAAAGTTGCTTTAAAAAATCCGGAGCAAACTGACTGAAGTTACTTAAGACTGCATTTGTACTTCTCCAGTATATTTGAGCTCTACATGCCTGAGGAAATCCATCAAGAACTACACCAGGAATTATACAGTAGTGAGTAAATAAACAGTGTAAATTGTGGTGGACCATATTGCCTCAGTTTGGCTCTACAGGATTCCTGAATGAAGAGATAAAATGTCACTTTTGCATGTTTGTTTTTTAAATGGTTATTCTGTGCAGTTACTTTTCTGGCATCTCCTTGCTTGCACAAGGGGGCTTCCCTCCTCAGAATCACGAGTTCCTGAGCTGTAAACTGGCTATGTTAAATTCTAGAGGCTAGTTAAATTTTTTAAACATTAGTTTAATATCTAAACTAGAACAGGTGGCAGCAGTCTTTTCAAGACCTTTTCCACTGTGTTTTAGGGGCTTTTTTTTGGCATCGAGTTCCCTTTTTTACCAATTGTAGGAATACAAACAAAACCTTTTCATAAGAAAAGCCACTTAAGTGAAATGAGGAATGCAAGCAGACATGTTTTGGCTACAGTGCAAGTCTTTAAAGTATATAGGCATTATTACACAATTCAACTGCAGTCATATGGGTATTAAGCATTCTTTAAAAATCTGGGCCCTGAGCCTGCTCCTAAATATGCACCAAATTTCTGTGAGTATATGTAATTAAATAGTGTATAGATATGGTAATAAATGGAAAGGAAAAATTAATTTCATTGTGAAAACCAAGCCTACACAGAGCGAGAAAAATCATCACACACTAATTAACCAAAAAATTTTTGAGCTGACCTCTTTTGTCCTATAAGGAAAATTATAAACAGTTTGCAGTTTCACAAACCATATGTTTTATTAATCAGTGGAATTGCTTACCAAACAACAGTCATCCCTGTGTTTACAGCAACCGGACATTAAATAGATGCTTCTGTATGTGTATTTTAATTGCCATACTTTTTGTGCTCTCTAGCTACACAACAACCCTCATGTCCCATCTCCTTCCATACAGATCAGCATTAAGCTTCAAAACTTTATCCTAGATCTGCTGATGTAGTTCTGAAACAAGGAAACTCCCAATGACTTCTTGAAATCATTCTCAAATCAACTTAAGAGTTTTTCCCTAAGACAAGACAAGTGAGAGCCCCTGACCCAACCAAGATAACAGCCTGGCTCCCTTGTAATTCAAATTCTCCCATATAAAGCTTGAAAACACCGACTTGAGGGAGAAGACAGGAAGAGGCTCCGCTGAGTACAGTATTAGTCAATATGCATGTTGTGTGACAAGAAACACTAAATACACCTCAAGTAAGCCTAAACAAATGCATATTGTGGCATTCTGGCAGCTAAAGACCTTCAGGGCAATTCTTCTTTTAGTTCTCTTAAAGGACATTAGCTCAAAACTCATTTTGATGGAAAATGGAATTTATAAAATTATTGGTTTCAAGACAGCAAAAATCACAACAGTCTACAAATCAGCACAGCAATCTTTCTTATTTCTGCTTTATAGTAAAGTTTATTGTAAACTAGGTAATAAGAGGAAATCCTGCTTGTATCATACTGGAGTACAATAGTTGAATGTTAACACATTTATTATCACCTGTCACATCCCTATGAGTGCATCATTGTGAACATTCATTTGGATCTGGGACAGCATCATTAATCATTGTTCAAAAAAACCCCACAGTAGTTAATTATTTGTCTCAACATATTGCATTTAAACCATCCTCCTCATTAAATCAATTATGAAACAATGTAAGTATCCTAATTGAGCTACTAAGCACTAGAACTTTGTTGGAGAATAGAAATGGAAAGAAATTACCAAATAATCATATCCTCATTTTCAAGTACATAAAGTCTATTTCTTTTATTCTTTAGTAGAAATCATAAAGCTTGGGAATTAAATCAGGAAACCCTTCCAGACTATATTATCTGGGGTTTGGCAGTGTTCTACCTTTGCCATGTGGCTTTTTACAGCTTGGAACACAAACAGAACCTACTCATGTGTGCTCATACTATAGACTGTAAACGTATCTTATGATGCAAAGAAGTTTTTAACACTTCCCATCCTTCCCTATGAAATATAGAAAACAATGGAAGTTACTGAAACCCATATGTTTTTGGAAACATGGTTCATATATATATCTAAGTCATTTTCTCAAGAATGGCGTTCACTGAAGCAAATATTGACTTGTATATATCTGCATTATCTGCCCCAGGCTGCCCTTACATTAAGCAGAGGGAAACAAACAGCTTCAAGACTTAATTCATCCGACTTATTTTAAGTATCTACTTTGGGATAAGATGAATCACATCCTAGAAGTACCTCTTTTTTTTCCATTGACCCAAGAGGAGGTCCAGGACTTCTAGGTGTCAAGATGAGGATGTCTGCACTTCAGTAATCCATTAGCCTGGTGGCTAACACAATGCAGGCAACATGAACTTGAAAGCTCAAAAGGAAGAATGAAGAGATGCAGGCCTTTGATTATTTCTACCTGGAGCATCCTAGAAGACATGAAGATACACAAAGGATTTGATTGTAAAGAGTGGTGGGACACAGCCTAACAAACAGATAGAGGCAATAAAGTGACCTGGAAAATACAAACTGTTCTGTAGATGGAAATATTCTCATAGACAACAACAACTGACTTTGTGGAAAGTATATTCCTTCCAAATGCTAATAATTTCTGTAGCTTTTAAATTTTCTTTTGATTTGACAAGGTGCCCATAAAAATATAGATTCTTCAGCTGCCGTTCTTTTCAGTTGTTGGCCTTATTGTTCTAAAATGCTATTGTGATCTCTTATGGCAGTACTAACTTCATCAAGTACATGAAATTACTCTAACCATTTTGAAGTCTCAAATTTTTGGTCAGCTGGGGTCTGATTTGACTTCAGTATTGTTGAAAAATGCTTTATTATCCTCCTCACTCTTTCAGAAAGGAAAGATTTATCACTTGATTTGTTTTGAGGTAAAAACACTCTAATGAGGAATCACTTCAGCAGCAAATCAGTACCACGTTCGGTACAAAGTTGAGCTGTATTTGCTTCTTTTTCAGTCAGGTTCCCCACAGACCTGTCTCTGTTTCAAGGAGCGCACGAAATCTGGTCTGAACAGTGCACAGACCAGTTTTCTGGTCCAATTGATTCTTGGGTTTGTGTTAGGGCTACCTTTCCATATAGGCAACTTTGACTTGATAACCTTCTGCTCTGGCACAAACAAATAGTCCCTACAAAATGTGCACCTGCACAGTGTGGGAAAGCCTATCAATTTTTACCTTTCTCTTTCGCAGCATGGCAAATATCTTTATCTTTGGAAATGAAAATCTTATTCTGAACATCATTCTTCATGGAATAAGAATTGCTTCTATTATCTTTTCCTGCTCTATAGTTCTTGGTAGATTCCTTTCTCTTTTCTCTGACAAGTTGCAATAGGAATACCTATATAACTTTTCATCTTTTGTAACTTCCAGAGTAAAATTAAACACTTTACAGATTTCTTAGTTTTGTTTTTTTTTTTTTTTTTTTTACTATGTCTCCCAAAAGAGCCCTTTGTCAAATGAACTGCAATCAATAGCTGGTTTGTTTGGGTTTTTTCCAACGAAATTTAAAAATAAGTAGAGAAGAAGATAAAGAAGTCTAAAAAATAATGTTTCCTTTCATAAGAAAAATAATCGATGCTAATTTAAAAATATTCTTTCTATACATCCATTAAAGATGCTGTCTTCCAAGGTTTCTATCAAAGCTAACATTTGTCAACAATTACCACTTGGTGCTATATAATACTTCTTTCAAAATATTTGTAGATACCTACTGTGCACTAACTTTTTGTTTTTTTTGATTGTTAATAGCTTTTATAATATGTGGTCTTGTTACTGGTGAAAACATGATGAACTTTCAGAATAATTTCATGCTAAATCACAACTCATTTTATTTTTAACAGCTTTGTAAATAGTTACATTAAGCTTGCAAAGCAAAACTCTGAATCCCAGGAAGGAATAAACTGTGAAGAATTAATTGACTTGTGAATGGTTTCTTTTCCTCACTATCTGCACACACTAAAATTCAGCTCACTGTGCATTTAATGTCAGATACAATTACAGGATGTAGATGGTTAATAGGAATGTAACCTCACTTTTCACAAAGGATTTCACATAAAATATGCAAACTAATATTTTGTGTAAATAAACGTGGAATTTTGTGGACATGGTAGCAAAGCATATTTTTCAGTTTTGTCACATTTACCAAATTGTCAGGTTGCTTTTGGATTTAGGAGGTACAGACTCTTTGTGAGCTTCCCACAAACAAAGGCACGCTGATCCTCAACCCACTGACAGCAACAGAGCAAGTTGCTACTGTCTTCAGTGCAAGGAAGATTCAACTCAGAAGGCAGAAACATTGGCTAACATGAAGAAATAGGGGCAGCCTTGTTAGCAGAGCTCTTTCCCAGGAAGTCAGAAGCTGATCAGCTCTATGCTCAGCAGGAGATGTCAACAAAGTCTATAGAAATTATGATGGGCGCTTCAGATTACATGAAGAAATTGTGACTTACTCAGAAAGGTCATATGTAAAACATTCTCCTTAAACACATTCTCCTCAAAGTAGATCAGCAGTTTACACATTTTAGGCATTGCTTCTTAACAAGTAACTGAAAAAAAATCTGTAAAAGATGCTTTAGGAAGAAAAAAGAAGACAAAACAAGTAAAAAAAAAAAAAAAAGAGTAAAAATCTTAAAATGTAAACAGCTCAAAATCATAAAAAAAGAAAAAAAAAAGGGAAACCCCTTTCTCCTTCTGCTGGGAAGTGGGCTTTGCCCACAGTAAAACTCATGGGGATATTATAGTGGTAGCAATAGCCAAAGCATTTTCACTACTTTTTTGTGGCAGTGGAGGGGGGGAAAAAAAAAAAAACAAGGAAACTCTCCTGCTGCCTGAGGCATGCTCTTGAGCAAAGCTCAGCTCTTTAGGCTTGGGTCAGGGAAGACAGGATTTGGCTCAACAGGATGTAAGAGTGGATTAACATGACAAATTAACTGTTAATCCAAGTAGTAGCCAACTATTAATAAACTCCTCATGAACACCACCTTAGTGGTTTGAACTCCTAGCTCCTGGTGTGTTTTCAGTTTGGAAGGTGAATATGAACTAGTCCCCTGCGTAGAGGCACATGTAGTTTCATCTGGGTGAACAAATACAGATAAGTCTGTCCCACAGTCTTCATAAAGATGTTGTGTTTAGTATGAACATGGACAAGGCACTTCAGATATTGGATCTGAAAGAAAGAAGCTGTTTTGGTAGGGGGAATGAGTTGGAGGGAGGTGCTCAAAGCCTGCCACTTTATCCATGTTGGCACATGTAGCTGCTAACTATTAACGGTTTTCCTCTGGAGAGCTCTAACTAGCTTGTTGTTAAAAAACATTACCCTATTATTTGTTAGCCATCAGTTATCAGATTGGTAAAAAAATATTTTAGATATCATTGGAAGATTTCCCTTACTCCTTTGGAAATGGGAACTAGTCTGACAATTCCCTGCATCTACCTCTATTTCACTTGCTTGCCAGTTTAGTTTTACTTTTCTGGAAGTCAGTGGAAAATCTCCGTGAATATAAGTAGAGAAAAAGGGATTTTAACCACATTCATTTAAGTTCAAGTATTCTAATTTATATTGGTATGAGGCAGAAAAAGATTAAAAATAATACTTTAATAATAAGTTTTAGCTCTAAGAACTTATTTAATTTAAATAGTTTAATTTAAATTTAAATGAAAAAAAAAACAACAGGTATGTGACTTAAGTGCCAACAAAACCAGGTGCCTAGCTTGGACATAATTATGCAAGTAAATCTACTTTTGCTGCTACTAAATGCTTGTCTCTATCACTTTAAAGACAATTTTATTCTGACCAATGATTACAGGACTAGGTCCTCCATCTGCAATGTGTTCAGTCTTACAGATAGTTTTCATCCCTGCATCTCCATATATTTACATTAGCAAGCTTTTATTGTCCAATAAAAAAGTATGCTAAATTTTGCCTGAACACATAAAGTATAAAATACTGCAGAGAAATAGTAGCCAGTTTGCTTTTGATATGGAGTTTTTAATCTTTACAGTAGATGGTTTTAAGTTTTACTTTTCAGCAATCTATTCTTTAAATTATACTTTAAACTATGGATACTTATAAGGGATGGCCTTTGCTTATTCTTTAAATACAAAAGGATTCAAGAATTATACTATTCTCAGGACTTCAAGCATTTGTTCTGTTTCCCATGATGTAAGAGACCTTGGTGATCATTTGTAATTAAAGAATTATAACGTTTTTTTAAAGAAAACCAAAAAGACTAAAAATAAAAGAAAGAAGATACTTTATTGAAAAGAAAAAAAGAGAAAAAAAGAAAACACCCAAATCAAAACCCAAAACTCTACAGGGTTGCAAGAGGAGAAGAAAAGGAGTAAAAGATCATTTCAACGTAGTGATTTATAGGGAAAGGCTCAGCAGCTTACATAAAACCAAAAGTGGAAGTGGTCGAACATTGGGTCAAATCTCCATTCACATGTTTTGTAATAAAAGACTGACTGTAGCCTTTGAGCCTTGCTTCCAGTCACAGACAATGGCAATTGCAGAGCAAGACTAATAACAGGATTTAGCATAAATCCACCATAGGAAGTGAACAGTTGTACTGGCAAATAATTAGCCAGGGAACTTTTTATGGCAACATCAGGATGTTCTCTGTGTTCTAAAGCATTGTCTGCAATTGTGATCATGGAAAAAAAAAAAATAGTCTCTTCTCCCTCTTTGTAGAAGACTTTTAAATGTTTTTACAGCATTTTAATAATTTTTGTCAGTCTAATTTTGTAGCAATAGTGTAAGTATTGGATTTGCATTCAAAAGGTTTTTAAAAACGTTTTTTTTTTTTTTTTTTTTGCTCTCACTGATGCTTTTTATTGCAAGGTGGATTGTGTTTATTTTGCATGGCTAACAAGTGGGTTCAAAGCAACACTTTGATCTTGAACCCCTGCCAGATTGCAAGAGCTGAAAGCCCCCCTGTGCAGTAAAGTAGACCTGTACTCAAAAAGCCTGGCTAATTTGCAAAGGAATGTCAAAATTACTGGCACAGCTGACTACTGTGGTGCAGTACAGTCTATCATTTTTCTAATGAATGGAGATCTGCTTTTCTCCATATATTTACTTGTCACTTGTTAGAAGATTAAGTATTGACTTCTCTAGGCAAGAAATTTCTGTCATTGCATTAAAACAAACAAGCAAACAAATTAAACAAAAACAAACAAAACCAGACCAGCTATTGTGAAATTTTTACCTTTCATAAGAGATAATTTTCTAGTAGGCAATGCAATTAGATCTGAAGAAAGCAGTCTATCTGTTCTTTTGCATTTTACAAAAATGACAAAGAATTCAAAGAATTTTTGCTACATAAGAATATGCAGGTTATATGTGAGTGCTCCGAATACATTTCTACACTTTTAGTCTTCATCAGTTCTGCCTAGTGAAGAACTTCATGAAGTGAGATACATAAATGAAATTCTCTAAATAAAACTCTATCTCATTTCCATTGCCCTTGTATTTCTGCTTCCTAGACCCTGAAAAAAAAAAAAATACCCAAACCCAAAAATCCAAACAAACAAAAGACCCCCCACAAAAAAAGCAAGCAAGCAAACAAAAACCCTAACCAAATCACGTGTGAGGAGTTGGTTTCCTCAGTGTATCCTCTCAAAATTCAAGAAACTAGAGGGTAGAAATTTCATACTAAATCCTTTGGTTTGTGCATCACCAGTCCTCAGTGAAGAAAAGAAATGACATTTGCTTTCACAATGTAACTTGAGAAACAGATGTCCAGAACTGCACGGTGGTTATCTATAAACTTGAATCTGGCTCTATAGAGGCCAAAGAGAGAGCAAGGTACCTCAGACCTTCTGAGGACTGCAAATCATCAGCTGGATGCCCAGCCTGAACTATGAGGTACATGAAAGAAAGAAAATACCTATAAAATTGACGTGCCTTTCAGGATTTAGACTGTATCTGTTCAGCTGCTGGTGAAGCTGTAGTGTGTTGCTGTATAGACACTAGTCTAAGCTCTGCCAGCAACAGGAAAAGCATAGAAACAACAGCTTTCTAACAACATTGGAAACAGGAGCATAAACTTCACTTTGCCATGAGGACAAGGGTGCCCAGAGCTCATTCTGTTTCAACACACATTCGCTAAGATAATTAAGTATAAAACAGGGTTTTTTTTTCTTTCTTGTGTGTATAAATAGACAAGATTGACAAAGGGCCAGAGAAAGGAAATAATATTAGCTGTAATGTCACAACTGAGGCACAGAAAAATTACCAACGGGATTTTCAGAAGGATTAAAGCAGCATGACTTTATTGACTGTGCTGCATTAACATCAAACCCAGTCTGACTCTCAGTGATTTCTTCAAAGTAAGACTGGAAGCAGAACAGGAACCAAACCCAGGTCAATACTCAACCCACAAAACCATAATTACTTTCCTTATTTCTTTTCTATATTTAAGGGGGAAGAAAAGTACATGTGCCTGTAAGGTGACCTGTCATGTTGTAAAGTCTCTACTTATACAACTCCAGTCCTTCTCATTTTAACTAACTCTAATTTTGAATGCTGTCTTTGGCATTCTGCCTTGGACTTCTCACAAGGCTTTTGTTTTGCCTTTTTTTTTTGTGGTATTTTTTTTCTTTATTTTCTTCCTCTTTTGAGAAGGGAGATAGTAAATGTGAACAATTATTTCTCCATGAAGAACAGATCTTTTGTAGTCAAGTTTGGCATCACCGCCATTTCTTACTTTTTTAAAGTTTAGACTAAACCCATGATATTTATACTGTGAAAATCCCTAAGAGGTTCCAAGTGAATCACTCATCTGAGCTTCCAGCAAGAGGTTATATTTTTTTAATGTTTTGTTTATGGGAGCTGTTTTCTGTGTAGTTTGGTTTGCATTCTTGGAGAATTATGTTACGAACACTAAAACTGGTAATTTTTTCATGGTTCATACAAAAGATGTAGATCAAACTGGTCATCAAATAAAAATAATTGAAAAAAGATAAATTTGTTTCAGGATACAGTTGCAGAAAAGTAATATCCGTTTCAGAGGAATGTGCCTAGTGTACAAGCTCTGCTGTGCAGTATATACTATGTATACATATTTATAAAGGAAGAAAACAGAGAGAAATCATTCAAGGAATGAAGAATGGGGTCAGATTTTCAACAAATTCACAGACCAGATTGTATCTACAGCAGTAAGTGGATCAAAAATGCTATAGCTATGTTTTATGGCTAGCAATGTCTGTGAAGTTTAAAGTGCAGCTTTCTTCTGTTAACTGCAATTACATGTATAAAAGAACATTTTCCTTAGCATGTAAGTTTTATATCTATAAATTCAGAGTTATATTTACCTGCCTAATGTAACGACAACAATAGCAATAACAATAAAAATAACTATAATAATATCTTAGTATACATTTGCAACTGAATGCTACAAAGTCAGCATAATTGTGTTAGAAAATGCATCAATATCAGGAAAGTGATAGTATATTAGCAAACAAAATTGTTACTGACAGTGGCTTGTGTGTATAGAAAAGTATTTTTGGGCTATGTCAGTTTTCCCAAAATGAGTCTGCTTGGTTGTTGGGACATTTGCCCCCATGATGAATATTGGTATAGCTGGTTGCCCCAGCTATATACTGGTATGGCTTTCTTTAACTGCCACATGGTTTTAATCTATTTTCAGTATGGAAGATACTGTAGAGAAGTCACTTGAGATCCAGGCAGACTAAGTCACGCACCATGAGCTGAACCTAACCAACTAATTCTGAGAATTAGTATACCTCATGCTTTTGTTATTCAGATTTTTTTTTATATGTCAAATTATAGATAAAATTGGCATATCAAATGCAGGAAGAAAGATCTTTATGTTGTTCATTCTATTAGCATTAATGAACTAATTTTTAATTTATGTAGGCTGAAGTTTTCTGAAGTGAGTCTGTTGGAAAAAAGTGGGAAGTACCCTGAGAAAAGAACTTTTTTTCTCCATAATTTCTTCCATAATTAAATGCAACAAAGTGATAAAAAATTATCATGGAAAATTTTTAAAATGAGATTCCACAGAAGCTGTCTGTCTATGATATAGCACTAAATATTTTTATAATATTTATTAAGAAGAAGTTAAATGTTTGCTAATCAAGTTTGTAAAAAAAAGCTGACAGAATGGTAAATGTCAGTACAGTTCACCAAAAGTGTCACCTGCACCCTTTGATAAGTCAAGCAGAAGTAATACATATTATGAAATATAAGGACAAACAACTCAGGCTACACTTTAAGGATGAGAATTATTTCAGTCACTGTTATCTAAGAAAGGACCACATAAGAAAAAAATTAGTCCCGTTAAGCTAGTCCTGTTATTCTGTGACTGAAAAGACCTAAAATGATTCGGGGATTTATAAGCAGGGAAATGTGAAGTAGGTGTAAGAGGATCATATTACCTGTGGTGCAACTATTACTGCAACACTGAGTCCAGACCCAGCACCCACACCTGAAGAATGTGTTATTGAATTGGAGGGAACATGCACTGGAGATGAGACAAATACAGAAGGAACAAGTTAGTCAGAACTGGAAAATGTGTATTATTGCTAAATGTTTAACGAAGTCACATGTACAGCAGAGAAATTTTCAGTCTGGTGTTCATGCACTGTATGAAAATGAAAGGTCCACAAGACACAGCCTTGAAATCAAGCAAGTTGTTTAAAAGCAGTGGCAATTATCTGTTGGGACAAAGTTCATTAGCACTTGCAATATACAACATGTGTAACTCAAGATTTTACGTTTTTCACAGCACAGCTAGAGGACTGAAAGAAGGTATCAGCTCACGAGGACCTCACGGCTTCAGTGAAGAGGTCAGATGGATTATCACACCAGGCCATCAGCCCAGTGCAGCCAGCTGTATGTGCTCAAAACAATAGTCTGTGCAAAAACTGAAGGACAAAGACTCCTCTGTGAAGTCTCTTCTCTATTCCCATGGAAAAAAGGGATCACTGCATCCTTGACACAGGATTGAGTCTCAGGTACATTAAGCAGGATCTCCACTAGCTTTAATCACCTTGTCTAATCGTCAGTGTAGAGGAACAAGGATCTCAACAGAGCAATTTATCCCATTCTGGTAAGTGTCAAAGCTAGACAAGAATGCTTCACTCAGGTATTGTCTTACCACAGAAAAGAAGGTTGAATGAGTTGTGTAAATAATGAGTAAGAGTTATATAAGTCCAGCTGCTGACATACACAATGAAGAGAGAAATAAGCACTTTTTAGACTCAATTCATCGGACTGCTTTAGATACCTTCTCTAAAACAAAATTAATCATGTGAAAGAATTATACAAATGGAGACTGCAAAACTGTATATAACTGCATTTTATCAGATGACCTTCACATTAGATGTCTTAAATTTAAAATACTAAAGGTAAAGAATACAAATTCTACTACACATGAAATTAATTTTACTCTTAGGTCTTCAGGGTATAGGTGGTGGTAAAGAGAAAACAGCATACAAAACTCACAGAAGAAGGGGAGGAAAACCACAGAAGAGTGGCTTTACCTCTGGAAAAGAAGAAGAGAGAATGACAAGACTCAGAATGACACAGAAGGTGGAAAAGAAAAGAAATAAAATTCTTCCTGTGAACCCACCCTCCAAGGCAGATCAAGATTAACATGTGCCTTTGACAATCTGTGCATGCACTGACAATTGTCAGGATGCACTGGCAAGAATTAAGAGTTGTGAATTGGCACTGAGCCCTGAATTGCACAAAGAAGGAAAAGTAGTTAAATGTTTTAAAGAGATTATGCTGAAAATAAAAGATAGAATTGTCAAAACTAAGAGGAAAAGGAGAATGGAAAATTGCTCTATTTCTTTTGAAACTATTATAGTCAGATTCATTACATGTTTTGTCATACACTTAATTTGAGGTTTGTTATTAACCTTGTGGTCTGGTTTTACACACAAACTTAGTTTTGAAACTCACTGAATGAATTATGAGAAAACAGATCAACATTATAAAAAAAATCCACCCTGAAAATTTACTTAGTATTGAAAAACAGTATGGCTGACTGCAGTTCTGAGCCCACAAGTTCCTTAATTTATCAGTATAAAATGCGGTATTAGAGCCCAGTGCTCTTAATAATCACTACCGCGGAAGTTGTTACTTCCATACACACTGCTAATTTCAACATGGAGTGATTGGGCTGGGTCTAAGAGCAAGACAAGTTATGTGAGTAAGTGTTGCTTGGTCAAGACCATTCAGCTCTGACCTTGTTCCAGACACAGTGAACAAAAATTAAATGCTGTGGCTGCTATGTTTGTGGAAGGAGGGGGGATGCGGGT
>VXAY01001953.1:653336-739339 GCA_013399855.1 Oxyruncus cristatus | reverse complement strand
GGGATGCGGGTGGGGACAGGGAGGGACGGGGTGGGGAGACTAAAGCTGTGTAGTTGTCTATATCTTTATCTTTATATATATTATATCTTTTAACTAGAAATACAGTTTGTGCAAAGAACACATTTTGAAAGGGTAAGGAACCCAAATCATAGGGAAAGCAAAGACTAATGCTTGTATTTCATCTAGTAGATTCCTTGGCGACTGAATTGGTTCCCTGGAGACACTGTTCTGTAGGTTAATAATCCTCACAATTAGAAAGTGTTTTCCTGATAATTCATCTGGTTATACCCATCCATAATCTCTTCCCAAAAACCTCTCCTCATTTTACCTCTTTGGCATACTCTAAACAGGTCTTTTCTTTCAGCTTGGTCTTTCAACTAAACAAGCTCAGTAGCTGGTTATGTGATACCCCATATAACTGGAATCCAAATCTGCAAATTTCTAAGCAGCCCCAAATTTCATTAATTTATAAAAGGCAGTGAAGGTTCTTACCTTCTCACAACTTAATGCCCAGCATTAATAAAAATATATGCTTTTAAAATAAACAAAAATTCAGCCTTACTATGCATGTAAAATATCTAAATACATAACTTGGTTTCTTTCCAGCACTCTCTTATTTCAAGAAAGCAGAGAATTATGCTTTTGGTAATAATTATTATAAAATATTTCCTTTCAGGAAAGTCTGTATCTATGATGTGTATATGCTGGAAAAAATATAGTTTACTCTGATAATTTTTTGGGAACATGGGACCTTTAATTTTAAATTTTCAAAAATAAATCTTTCACTAATATGTATGGACCCAATTCTGTGAGAGGTGAATGACACAAGTCCTGGGATATATTCTTACATATGAAAGCTTCTACAAATTAAATGCTATTACTTCAACAATACACTAAAGCTACAGTATCTTGAAAAAAAGTGACTCTATTTTCTTAGGTGTTGTTCAGCCATCACTAAATGCTCTTTTCTCCTGTTTCTATTATACTACCTGTACTAGGGAATAAAGCTGTTCCCACTGAAGCACTTAGGGTACATTGCTTTTCAATTGTTTTTAGACATCAGAAGAGAAAAGACTGCAGACTCTATCATTCTGGGTGTGGGGTCACAGTCACTTATTGCCTCAATAGGATAAGCCATAAGTTTTGAAAGGAAAACCCAAAAGCTAAAAATAAAGGCACATGTGCATATATGTACATTAACATTTTTGTATTTCTTCTCTTCTTTAGACTCTTGTCACGCTACATAAGAGGACTGCTTCTCATGTCAGCCAGAATACCTTCTGGAGTTTCCTGCTTGAGAGCTGTGAAGTCAGTGTTCATCGTAAAATTAGTATTCATATGATTGAGGACATAGAAAATACTTGCAAGATTGTCACTATTGCCAGACAAAAAGTGAGAAGCCTTCAAAGTTTTTAGGAGTCTCTTGATGGGAAAGTTGAAAGACCTTTCACATGACTCAGACCTCTATCAGATGGATCCCTAACCACTCAGGAACTTGGAGCCACTTGGTGTAAATACATGATCAATTCGATGGTGTTCTGTATGTCCAGGACTGATACAAAAAGTGGGAGAAAACTGAGGTGACAGAGCCTTCCAATGGAACAAAACTACAGAGGACAGTCAAAGCTGACTGAGTAGAAATGTAGCAGGATCACATGGGTGGCTGAGTAACAAAACATCAGGTGAAATTCAATCTGAATAAGCAGAAAGAAACATAGAAGGAGAAAAGTAAACCTAACTAAATATAGCCTTTGAACTGCATATTATCACCCAGGGAAGAGAGACTGGTGTCATTACGGGTAGATTTAAAAAAAAATATTTAAATACTAAGCAGTTATAAAAATGCAATTTTAATCTTAGAAAATCCTAGAAAAATAGTAAAAAGAAAAATAGAAACATCCTTATGCTGTATTATAAGTCAACATCATAATCTCATTTGGACATTTTTTTTCTGAATCTGGTCACCTACCTCATAAACACCGTAGCAGCCAGAAAATAAAAATAAATTCAATACTCTCCCTCTTCCTTCCCTCCCCTTTCCTCCCCTCCCCTTCCCTGCCGTCCCCTCCTCTCCTCCTCTTCTCTTATTGCAAGACTGCCTTTTCAATGCATTATTCTAGATGAGCAGATCCTGGACTCCAGCCCCCACCCCAGGTAGCTGAGGACCTTCTTTACCTTTCTTTACTAACAGGGCTACCTCAGCTCTCCACAGGTATCAACCACCCAGTGGCAAGATAACAAAGATTGATTTGGCCAGTGAGAAACAAAGAAAAACACTAAAACTCTTTTCTTTATCCCTCTCCCAAACTCAGCATCAGTCCTTCACTCAAGACTCCTCTACCCACCCTGAGTGTCACATGGCTCAGGGTAGAGGTGGGTCAGTGTGTAGTAGTTTTACTCTTCTGCTCCTTCCCACTCACATTCCTTCCCTGGTCCACTGTGGGCTCTTCATGCACTGGGGTGAATGAGGCACATCCTATCGTTCTCGAGCAGAGAGAAAGGCATACCTAAGACTGACTGGTAGAGGAACTCATAGGAGGTCACTAGAAGGTCCCATCTTCCAGCTGCTGTTGAAGACAAGTTAGATTAAACATTTTTTAAATCTCAATAAATAACCATACCAATATGAATATCATTTAGATACAGAACATTTATTTTCTAAGACCATGTTTTGTTAGAAAGAAAGATATCACTAAATTACCACATGTATAGAACAAAACAGTATATTGTCTATAAATAACATAGGATGGTTTTATGTTTTTTTTCACATAGAGCTCTTGCCCTAAAAATGATTATCCTACCAAGTTTTCATTAGTATCTTTATTAGTATCTTTATTCTTCACAAAATAAGAAGCTGTTCTATCGACAAAGCAGGGGAAAAAAGGTAATGTCCTTTTGAGGCAAGTCTTCTAATCTGACTGCTGGATCATTTAAGCAACCTGTTATTTGATCCCTGACCTTGCCATGAGAAATTGCTTAGTAGTAGGTTGCAGACTTCCATTGGCAAACGTGCTGAAAAAGTGTACTTAGAGAGTGGTTGTTGATTAATTATGCATACTTCATGTCAATGAGATCTCTGAGCATGTCAGAGGGCTGGAGACAGAAGGAGGTGTATTGTTTCTGATTTTCTCTACTACATAACATTCCCACTTTGCACAAACAGAAGAGTCAATGCACCTTGCTGTTTTTAACAAAACTTGCACATGTTATTTTTCTAGCTGAAAAAACTAAAGGCTTAGGTGAAATTATTGTTTAGAAGTAGGTAACAGGAATGTCAATTGAACATTATTTGTGAACTGTTACCTGTGCAAGACAAAGACGAACTGTATAAGGAAAAGGTGTAGTTTATTATCTATAGACTGAGAATCTGTAGAAGCTTTGTTTATATTTTTTTCTTGTATGGAACTACAGCTGTGATCCAATAAAGGATCTGGAATACTGTGAGTCCAAAACTTAGTTACCCAGTAACCAGAATGGAAATCAAACCAGTGAATTAGACACCCTAAAATCTCCATGACCGTGGGTAGACAAGATATTCTCAAGAGTCAGCATGATTTTCTAGGACTGAGCAAGATATTAAAGAGTGTGTCTCAAGCCCTTCCTATCACTCTGGAAGAGTTTATTCTGAGGCTACATTTGGGCAACTTTTTTCCAGATGGTTTACGGAAAGATAGTCTTAAACGTAGATGAAGGAATGGTGTGGCCTCACCTTGAATATTGGGTGCAGTTTTGGGCACCACAATATATGAAATATACTAAGCTATTAGAGAGTGTTCAAAGGAGAGGAAAGAAAATGGTGAAGGGCCTTGAGGGGAAGCCGTATGAGGAGTGGCTGAGATCACTTGGTCTGTTCAGCCTGGAGGACACTGAGGGGAGACCTCATTGCAGTTACAACTTCCTTGTGAGGGGAAGAAGAGGGGCAGGCACTGATCTCTTCTCTGTGGGGACTGGTGACAGGACCCGAGGGAATGGCCTGAAGTTGTGTCAAAGGAGGTTTAGGGTGGATATTAGGAAAACGGTTCTTCACCCGGAGGGTGGTTGGGTGCTGGAACAGGCGCCCCAGGGAAGTGGTCACAGCATCAAACCTGACAGAGTTCAAGGAGTGTTTGGGTAATACTCTCAGGCACATGGTGTGTGAAATAACTATCTAAGAGGAAAGATCTGCAGCCAGAGGTGTTTGAATAGAGCTGTGCCCCAGGTACCCTCAGAATCTGAACTAATGGGATTTTGTGTGACACCATCATTCCCTCCTAAAGCTGGTCTGTACTCCTAGGAATGTACAAGGCATGGGGCTAGAAACGCAGCAGATAGGAAAGAGCTTGACTCTGGAACATTGTTTTTTAGGGAAACAAAATTTAAGGGAAGTACTGTGTTACCTAGTTACTCTAAATTAAAATTTTTATGTTGTATTTTACCTTAAGCTGCTACTGGATATAAAACATGAAACCACCTATATATGTACGAAAATGCAATCAAAAAGTCTACCCCAAACCACCATCCCACTGCCGCAAATCAAAGCAGTAACTGGAAACACAGAAATAGTTTGCAATAGACAGAAACCCTTTTTGGTAGCTGAGAATTAATTGAATTTACAGACTACTACTCTATTCAGCAGTACGTCATGTCCTAGTTCCTAAGTTCTCTCCATTTCAATTTTTCACCCCCTTAACCCAATTTCCCCCTGCTTTGTTTAAAAGAGTCAAATAGATATTGCGTACTGTGCTCATATGCTGCCTATTAGGACATCATCAACTCTTCTGGAAACATGCAAACTTTAAGGTCTTAACAACTGTTCATTACTGTTCATTACTGCATAGTTAGATTTCTTTTTTTATTATTTATATTTTTTATTATGAAATGTAATCTGCAGCTGTGTTGCTTATACTGGAGTGATTAGAGCTCACCATATTTCTGCACAGTATCTACCTATCTTAAGTAACTTAAACAACACTGACTTACCAGCAAATTTTGCTGTTTTCCTGTTTTTTTCTGAAATGGGAGGGAGAGCAAGAGAAATGACCTTAGAAAATGGATCCAACATTGTTTGCTGTTGGAGACATGAAGTTATGTGTAAGCACTGAGGTAATTATGCCCAGTAGCCTTTGGATAAATGCAGATGAGCAACATCAACATTTCTGGTCCATATGAAACCTTCTAATATTGAGTTTTAAAGTATTTTTCTAAAGAAACCATTAGAAGATGACAAATAATCAAGCAAGCAAACAAATGAATAGAAGTGGCTCTCAAATAAGGAGAAAAAAAAGAACCTACAGCTGTTGCATTTCTTCAGCATCCCACACAAAAGCACCAGTAAGTTTTTAAGGATGATCTTGAATACAGGATACAAAATGTTAAAGGTCTTCAGGTGGTAAACAGACCTTTAATGTTTTAGTTTCCATCATATGACAGTTAGGATGGGCTGACAAAAGAAGGTATGGTTGGAGTAAAATGGAAATTGCTTGGGGGGTTAAAAAAACCACAAAACCCAAACTGAAAGGGAAGGGGTGGGTGAGAGGACCAATGGGGAAATACTATAATGAAATGGGCATGAAGACTGTGGGAGGAGGGATTAATCTGTCTAGGTAAGGCATAAAGTAACAAAATGAGAAAAAATCACAAGGTTAGGAAGATAGCTGGGAGGTATGGGGCAGAAAATTCCATCCTCTGCACACACTCCTGAAACAGAGGTTAAGGTCCCAGAACCTTAGCAAATCTTGGGCAGAAACCACTGACCACCAGTCATCATCCTCTGACTGGTTTGTCTGGTCTTACCAATCCTCTACAGCAGTGTCTCACTGAGAAGGTGCCCTGCCCTTAAGCTGTTGGTTATTGGTCTTCTGCAGCCAGAGCTGGTAAAATGGGACACCACTCTCACTCCACTTCTCATTGTCTGTATTGGATCTGGCTGAGCTGGAGTTCATTTCCCCACAGCAGCCCTCTCAGTGTTGTGCTTTGCATTGGTAGATAAAAGGGTGTTGATAACACACCAGTGTTTTGGCTACTGCTGACCACAGCATCAGTGCTGTAATACTCCTTCCTCAACTGAGGGCAAGATCCTGGGAGGTGACCCAAGTAGGCCCAAACCAACCAAAGGGATATTCCAGACCATACGACATCAGCTCAGATATAAAAGCTGAGGCAAGGAGCGGGAAGACGTTCATTATCTCCAGTGGCTGCCTGCTGAGGAACCGCTGTGCATGCTGAAGCCCTGCTTCTCAGGAGTGGCCAACCATTGCTGCTGATGGGAAGTGGAGAATAAACCCTGCGATCTTTCGCTTTACCTTTTGCTTTAAATAAACTGCCTTATCCCAACCCACGAGTTGTTTTTCCACCTTACTCTCTCCCCTGTCTGGCTGGGAAGGGGAGTGATAGAGCGGCTGGGTGGGCACCTGGCATCCAGCTGAGGTCAACCCACCACATGGTCTTAATATCAACCCACTTTCCCAGTTAAAACATTGTAAATGGTGACCAGAAAAGAAAGCACAGCAAACCCTGTTCCACCAGCTTGTCTGTCAGAAGGTAACCCACAGGAAGGAGTGGGACAGGCTGCCAGAGGAGTGAATGAGATGTTTCCAGCAGTCTAGGTAGACATATCTCAGGCTGATTGCCTGATTGCTTGTGAAGTTCATAATATAGGTCTTCTATTTCCCACTAGCCTCATTTCTGCATAGATGTGGTCAAAGAATTAGATAATAAGGCTGTTAATGTAAAAATAAAATTGTATTTCACTTATAGAAAATTTTACTCTCTTCCTCTGCCCACCCCTTCTCCTTCGGCTGTGTAGAATTCAGTAAGCAAATTTACTTCACAGACTTTAGAGAAATCTATTTTTTTCCCTAAGTGTTTTATAACATTTAGAAATGTTTTGGCATTTATACTTAGAGAGAATCTATCTGTTTTCTCTCAAATGATTAGTAAAGTATGCTTACTAATAATAAAATAAACTCATAACTACAGTGCAGATTTTCTCCTTGAACTCCATTAAATCTCAATTTAGTGTTGTTTCTTTAAACTGACCCTCCCCAAAACAACTGCAGTATTATTGATTCAGGTTCTGATTTTCTGATCTCATCAAGTATCACATTTTGCTTTCATGCAACCACAGAGCTGCAGAAATGGAAAAATACCTCGTTAAGTGCTTCCCTCCATGCTTGCAGTTAAAGCCTGTCTGCTCCTTTTGATTGATATCTCCATCATAAAGCAAATCCTCTAAAAATCATATAGAGTGTGTGCAGCTACTTTCTAATGTGCTGAGTTTTCTGAAAAATATTCCTGAGACACATGAGAATATATGTCCTTTGTGCCCTTTGGAACAAAAAAAAAAGTTTTAGGAAGTGGTGAAACAGATTTTAAAGTTTTCCTGTTAAAAATGAATTTGTGTGAAGAAAGTTTAATAATGCATTTAATGAAGGTTTGTTCCAACTTTAGTTTTTGAGGAGATGCTGAAATTGTGGGTTGGTACTAGAGATGGAGGCATGTTTTTGCATGTGGCTATTGCAAACAAAAATATGGTAACCAGCTGTGAACAGTGCAACTCAGTGGGCAAAACCTTCTCCAGAGAGTTTGTTGCCCTATTCCTTGCTTTACAACCACATAGCACTCTGAAACAAAGCCTAATTTGTCCCAGCTTTACTGTACCTAATCTTACCCAGAGCCAACATGAAAGTGCAAATACAAAATGCATCTCTACATTAACATTCAGCTGCATACTGTACCTATTGTTAAATTAGCGGGTTATTTTTATTTGTGGATGTAATTAGAGGCTGGCATTTTTTACTATGGAACTGGACAGACAGGATTAGTCCAGAGTTGCATGAATTTGTCGTAGTGAAATCCAAACCAGTGCAAAACTCTCTTGAACTTCTTGTGAACTTGAAGTGCAGCCTGTGCAGAAGACATTTTCAAAGAACAACCTCCTCTCCCAAAATTTTTGGTAGTGAGACCAGAAGTAAACAGGCAGTATTGTTGAGCAGAAGTAAGGGGAAAGCTTTTATCTGTCTGGACTTTCATATTAGCCACATCCCCATGAACTCTCTAAAGACCTAGATCATATTAACTGTGGGAACACGCAGAGCAGTCCTGGCTGCAGGCCAGTCAGAAGTTTCAGAAACAGCTACCAGTTAGTTGAAACAGGTGCATGTAATAAAGAAGCCTGAAATAAAGAACCAGAACAACTGGGCTGTGTCAAGCTGAAGTTACTATTACATAGGGTTGTGCAAAATTTTCACAACAAGTTTCAGAAACCTCCAAATCTGTGCTTTGCTTTTTTATTTCTGAAAATTGATTCATCGAAAGGGAACAAAATCAATGTATTTTCCACTTGCAAATGGACCTAATATCAGGCAAAACCTTTACATTTTTTCTACACCTGTGCTGTTTGAATTGTTATTTTTGTATAAATTTGGGCAGTATAGAAACAAATACAGAAGAAAAATGTCTGTCTTAAAAAGTCAAGGAAAAGTGTAGGCATATGACTGCTTAGCCAAGAACAGAAACAAAAATCATGTGCAGTCTTCTGTGCAGGTCTATCCCATGTGTTTGTGGAAAGCTTTTTTTTATATGAAGGTGGAGGAGAAAAGGAGTCAAAGGGCCATTGTGAATGCAGGAACATCTTTCTAACTCAGACCAGACATTATCTCTGGACCGTGTTCAGTAGGCCCTTCTCAGGTAGATCTGTGGGAGTTTGTCCTCTACTTCCCACTCCAAGGATCTAAAAAAAAAAGCAACGGGTTCATCAGTGAGTCAGGCTATATTGTCTGGACATTGTAGCATGTATTTTCCTCAGTGTAACTTTCTAGATCCTGACTTTGGCAGGAAAATGTTTGAAAGCCCATGGCATCTCTTTCCCCTAATTTGATATGACAATAGTACTAGTAGTGTCTGAATCCATGCACACATAGATCAAGTCAAAAGCAAGATCCAAGATGCAAAGAAGGTCAAATTTTTACCAGCCCTTCCTCATAAATGCTAGATGTAAGAAATACCAACAGTTTCCATCATTAAGATATGTACCTGGGAAACAGTAAAAAACCAGTTCTTTAGACAAAGTACTACTTAAGCGCATAAAGTCAGTCATACAAGGAAGGATGCTGTGATGAGTTAAAGTTGTTCATTAGCATAAAAATTATCAGCTGTCAGAAACAGTATATCAAGGGTATTTTGATATCCTGCTGCTTTTTCTGCTTTAGAGAATCAATCCTCATATCCTTGAAGGTTTAAAAAAAAAGAGCTTTTTGAAACTGGTAATAAGTACTTCCTAGAAATATGTACTAGTTCCCTGGAACTGCAGTATGAATAGCAATAAAATTTTGGTCTGGCAAAATCACTGGAGTGCTATTGGACTTTTCCTCAGTATAGAATATGAAAGTTAAAGAAGTTTATGGATTAACTGTATCGTATTTTTCTACGAGATTTAAGGTAGTGTATTTTCTGCCAAAGTTTTCAACATATGGAATGCATGTTATAAAGTTAATGATCTTGGTGACATAAAACCAAGGGTTATAGAAAACAAAAGCAAAATTCCTACAAAATCTTTTAATTATGAATGTACATCCAGTTGTGCAAATTGGAGTTTTAAACATTGTAGCTTATTTCTCACAGAACATAGATACTCACTAAAAAGTTGTCACTGAGAGAATTCTATATCCATGTATTTTATAGCTGCACTAAAAAAAAAAAAAAGTCCCAGTTAAGTCACCAGTATAAAAAAAATCTACCACGTAGACAACAGAAGTTTTGATAATTTTCATGGCCATCACCTCTGGTAAAAGAAGGTCCACCCAATGACTTTCATGTGTTTAACACATGCATCTGGTTTTGCTGCTTTTTGTCATGTTTTTTTATCCTGGGACAATCAAACAGTGGCAACAACAAAAGACACCAATAAACATCTAAAGATATCTAAGTATTCTTAAAAATCTTTGAAATGTACTCTATGTCAGTATCCTGCACAGTGGAGAAACAGCATAACACCAAATGCTTTTACTGATATTCCTGTATAAGCAGAATACTTTGACACCACAGACAATCTTTTTTGTGTACTAATGTCATCAGGAGCTGTGCTGTTAGAACACTCTAACTTCTTGGACTGCTTAAACCAAACGGGTGAAAGAATGGTGACTGAATAAAATGCAGTCCACTTGCACTTCACTTTGGGGTTTTAGAAACAGGACAAAAGTTTAAGCTCAATAAAAGAGGAACCCAGCAAGCTAAGGTGAAAGACTCAGTTTTGGCAGGAATAAGAGAGGCCCTAGAAAAGGCCTTCCAGAAGCTATCAGAAAGCCAAGATTTTAAGAACATCTTTATAGATAGTGACAGGTATAACAGGACGTATACAACATCCTATAACAGGATGTTTCTGGAACAATATAATACTGGCTTCAGCAACAAAAGCCATAAGTCAATGAAAGAAATGGACAGCTGTAATATTGAAACACTTACCTGACACAAAAGTGATAGCCAGGAACTCCCAGAAAGCAATTAAAAAATACTAAAAACAGTCATTATGCATAAAGAAAGGCAAAACATTTAGGAGGGATGGGAAGCATGATTAATTATAACTAGCTCAATTAGCTTCTTAGGAACATCAACTCTATGATTGTAATATAGAACTTCTGATAAAGTAACATCCCCTCTCCACACAGACTCCCTATGTGCTCTTAGGAAGGCAAATAATGTGCACCCACTAGATGCCACTCTGTAATGTGGGAGAAATTCTTCCCAGCCTATAAAAATTTACTTTAGCTGAAATCCAACACAGAGTGGGAAGCTTAGCCATAGAAAACACAAAAAAAAATAAACCCCCTGAAAAAGATGGGTGGAGGCAAAGAAAATAGATATAAAAGGGAGTCTGCATGAAGCAATTTAAACTCTTTCCAGCCTAACTACAGTGTGCTCTTGCAGCTTATGGACAACCCAATTATACCATAGTGATGGAAGTTCTTTCAACCCTTTCCACACTTCCCTTCTCCACACATGACTCTCCCAGTCAGACGGTGCTGTACCTTCTTGTGGAGCTATGGCTCCAGAGGCACCTCTGCCTGAAAAAAATCCCAAGAAAGAAATAGGGTATATTTGCCAGAACTGACCCACAGTTGACATTTTCCCATATTCAAGGAGGAAAAAGTTTACATTTGTGCATCAAGATGACGAACCAGGGAACCAGCAAAAGGTTAAGAGCTGAAATTGTAGCTGAACACATGCAAGTGGTCATACAGGCCTTTTGATTGCCAGCATGCTGCAAGTCAGGCCATTCATATCAAGAATTTCAGGTTCGTTGCTCTTACTCTCTTTCATGATGTTTATACCTACAGGAATGCCATAACCATGATTTCAACTGGATGAGAATGTCATCTGTGAAACTTTGGGGACTCTGGAGTGCTCAGCTCTCTGACTTAACTGCTGCAGCACCATGCAGCCCCATGCAGGCCAGGGTGAAGAGCACTGTTATTAAATATACCAAGCGAAGTGTGCTTCTGCAACATGGAAAAGGACAGGATGAGCAATGCTTCTTTCCCGTTTTCCACTTCATTGTCATGTTGTTCTTGTTATTTACAAAAAAGTAAGATTTAACTTGAACATGAGAGCAACAGTGATGTGGAAAAAAAAAAATTTGTACCAGACAAAAAGTTGAAAACAGCTTCAGACCACAGTAACAGGCAGTTCTCTTAGGCTTGGAAGAAAAAAAAAAAATCTGAATTCTTGGTGTAAATGTTAATCATGAAGAATAGAGAGTACCCCAAGGGTGCGTACCCAGAGTCAGTGTGCTGTGGTTGAACCCCAGTGCTTCCCAATGATGCTGTTTTTACAATAGTATCTCTGTCTCAAAACTGCATCTGAGCATGCACTTGTGTTTGGGCACAGACTACCTGCAGCAGGAACTGGCCTCACACACCCATAGAATTTTCAAATTCCTTACCGCTGCCTTGGACTGTATCAGTGAATCTTAAGTGTGATAATGACAGGTTGATCTGTAGACTTGATAAAAACAAATATTTGATTTATTTAAAAACTTGTTTTATACATGTTTAGGTACTCCAAAAAAAAGAACGCTAATCTGACTCACGGCAAAAGTCTTTGGGAGAGACAGCAGAGAAGTAATTTCAACCTTCAGCTGATACAGCATTGCACGTGTAATTCTTGTTTGACAGAGTTACCTAAAAAGTCTACAGTAAGCATCAAAGTTGTAAACATCAGAGTTGATAAGTTTATGCTACTGATAAAAAATAAACCTTGAATGCTATAGATTTTCTACAGATTGCCTAGCTAATCCCTGTTATTCAAAGTAACAAATAAAACTTTAATTGATACTTGCTTGCAAAAATTTAAATAAAATGGTCTTAAGGTCTGCCAGGGCAGGTTTAGGTTAGATATTAGGAAGAAGTTCTTTACAGAGAGGGTAATCAGGCATTGGAATGGGCTGCCCAGGAAGGTGGTGGATTCTCCGTTGCCGGAGGTTTTTAAGATGGGACTGGATGTGGTACTTAGTGCCATAGCCTAGTAACTGTGGTGATAATGGATCAAGGGTTGGACTTGATGATCTCCGAGGTCCTTTCCAAGCCATGTGATTCTGTGATTCTGTGATTCTGTGAAAGTAATAATCTCATCTAATTCAAACAGCCATGACTGAAAACCAATTACTTAAATTAAAGATGACTTTTCATAATCCAGAAAAGCCAAAATGTATCATGAGGATCATAGACAGCAAAACCAGACTCTGTGAAAAGACTGGCAAAGTGAGCTTCAGAATGGGAATGCAGTTATGATAAAGAGAGGTGATATGATAAAGATATACAAATAAACTTGAGAGGCAAATTATACCAACCACTTCACTTCTTTTTTTTGTTTGTTTGTTTTGGGTTTTTTTGATAACACAGGGGAAGGGGTCATTGTATAAAAAAAGATACTGTAGAAAGTAGAATCTCTGTGTTATTCATAGAAGGACAGTGCAAAAAAATTACCCTACACTATGCAGTTTAAACTGTCCTAATTGAAAAGCCCAAGACATACCTGTTATCCTGAAGGATTCCAAACATCTTGTCTCTACAGGCAAGTTATTCCAGAGCTACCTGCAGTGGAGTCTCTTGCACATTCATTTGGGGATAACAATAGAGTTTAATACAGGAAACTGGACTAAACTGATTACTTTAATTAATCTTGACAATTTCTAAGGAGTCAAATGCTACACTTACTTACACATAAGTAAGTGTCTTAAACCTGATGAAGCATTAGATTGCAAAGGGTACAATTTGGCTTAGGGTGCCAGAGCTGTTAATACTGAAGTGTTCATACTAAAAGTAAATGAAGTATACTCTTAAAAGACAGCATTTCAGCATTTGCCAAACTAATTACATCAACAGTTTTCTTTAGAACCTTTCTTAAGATCAGAATCTTCAAATCTTTTTTTCTAACCACAATCCTTTTTTTAGGGAACACATGAGAAGTGAGTTTATTTTCCACCTTTTTTTTAGGAAGTTATGATAATTCTCTTCTGAGACATTTGAAATTCAAGTTTATAATCTTCAGATAATCTGTGTACCATCTGAGTTACAGCTGCAGTGAGTCACATGCTAGGAGAATCATGTCTTTGTTATACTGAGAAGTAAGGATTTTCATATTTGAGGAAGGTTAACTGACAAAATTTCTTTTAAAAATGAGATCACGAGTCAGGTTGATCCCAAAATCTACAAATGATGCACTTTAAGAAAACAGTAAGCTTGATATGATTTGGATATTTAAAAGAATGTAACAAAAATCCCTAAGTTATAGATATTATATTCAATATAATAATATATTCATTTATGCTTTTAAAAATATTAAAGGATTGATATTTCATTGGGTAACATACATTGAAATGCCTTTATATCTTATACTACAAATTCATCCTACCCAACTTTAACCACGTAATTCAAGTACCTAAGTTAGGATCACACTTGTCCTAGGTAACATACATAGTTAGTTGAGAGAAATTATTTCTTTGAGTGCATTTTAATTAGTATGAAACTTACATCATGCCTTGAGGATTTGATTTCTACTTAAGGAGGAAGCAGCTGCACTCTTACTCTTGGGGGTCTACATGTATATAGATGGGATGAACATGAGATCAGGTGACTAAAAAGGGGCAAAGATCTATGCCTTTCACAGGTTCTCATATCCCATTCAGACTTTATATCCCATTGAAAATCAAATTCAGCGTCCAGGTGTCCATAGCCCTTCACTGAATAACAATAATCTTCCACATATGCCTAACTAAACCAAATTTGGGCTAAATATCACAGAGTAATGGGAACTGCTAGAATGGAAAGATGACTGCTATGTGCTTTTATTTTCAGGAACATACACTGGTGATTGCCATAAAAAAGTCACAGAATCACAGAATCACAGAATCACAGAATATGCCAAGTTGGAAGGGTCCCACAAAGATCATTGAATCCAACTCCTGGTCCTGCACAGGACCATCCCCAAGAGTCACACCATGTGTCTCAGAGTATTGTCCAAACGCTTCTTGCTGCATTCCTCCTGTAAAATTCTCTGTGTGTGTCTGAGGAGTTTTGAACACTGCCTGAAAGGCAACGAAGTATGAACATAAGCCTTCTTCCCTGCCCTTCAGAAGGACAAAGATGATGTTCTATAGGATCTGGCTCCACCAAAATCAAAAAAAGTGCACCTCTGGGTTAACTTGTGTTAAATCCAGACTTAGAAATGGTGGAGATGTAGTTCAGTGATCTCTAAGTAACTTGTACAAAAATTGTCATAGTGATGACCTCAGTCTCTCTGCACTCATCTTGTGCAACACACAAGTTTGCAAGACCCAGTGTACCATGTTTGCTGAATTATCTGCCGGTTTGGGGGTCTTAGAGAGTCAAAGAGGAGATTCACAGGATCCTGGAAAACAGTACAACTCAGATCCATGCTCTGTGGGCCATGAAGCACTCCAAGGGATATTTCTTCTATGAGAAAGAGATAGCTAGCATCAGATAAGGGTTTGTACTATGTGGGTTGGTGGGGGTTTTTTGTTTGTTTGGTTGGTTGGTTGTTTTTTTTTTTTGTTAGTTCATTTAGGCTCATCTGAATGAAAAAAAAAGGAAAGAGAGCACCACATGGTGACTGGGTAAATCTAGACCTTTTCTTTTTCCATCAGTCTTTATAACAAGTTAGGTAGGAATTGCCCTGTCACAGCTGAAACATGACCACAGTAACACCATGACACTGGTGAACATTTAGAAGTTTCATCTTGTCCAGAGATGGCAGAGACCCAGTATGCCATGAAAAATGGAAATGCACACAGAAATCCATGTGTGCTGAGATGGGTGGAGTGTAGGGCTCTAAAGCCCTCCAGCATTTTCTGGGAATCCTTTCCAGAAGCACAGGGTTATTTTGCAAGCGAGTTCTTAAATGCAATTTTGGAAAATGTTTTACTGGAATAAAAAAAGGGCTCTTTTTCCTCTTCCCCTCTTAGTTTTAACTTTAAAGAGAATAAAAATAATACAGGAAAACTGATAACCATAATTTGTTTTATGACTTTAGAGACAAACAGTATTTAAAAAAGAAACAAGCAGCGTATTTGACATGTTTATAGGAAAAAATACGGACTAAAATGTAATTTGTCACACAAAGTATTCCTTGGTAGGTTAGATAAATAGCTTATGAAGAATATTGAACATGAATATGCCAAAAGCAATGCAAGTTACTGTGAAAGCTGTGATATTGTACAAGGTATAACCTACAGCTACACTACAGAAGAGCTACAGTACTATACATGTACAGAACTGTGCAAAGCTGCCAGGTTTTGCTTCACTGAATTTCTGTAGCAAACCCAGAAAATCTTGCCTGTAGGGCCAGAACTCTTAAACATGGAGACATAAGCATACAAATGCCTGAAAGGTGCAAACACTGTAGAGTGAAAAGAATTATTTAGGAATACAGACACATCTTTGAATACTGAAGAATAAAATAAGGACAGGGAAAATGGGCTTAGTGTAAAGTACTTTACAGCAGCATACTTTTCACTCTAGAAGGAACACCAAAAGAGTGGCAGCTATATTACTTGTAAAATTTTGGTGATGCACAATGACTGCACTGTTAGCTTGACTAGAATAAATTAAGGCTGCTTGCAAGACTCCTGCCAAGTATTGGTAATGGTTACAGACTAAATGGAATATTAGGTGACTTTGGTGAATTTCTGTACTAGTGATCATGTAGTCAGTCACACAGCAGATCTCAGCATGGGAAACGTAATGTTTCTTTACAGTGTACATTGTAGCTTGACTTCTAATACTTGCTGAAAGAAGAATATTTCTGGTATAGATTTTGCAAGCAAATCTGTGAGAGTCCAGTACTTATCAAAATTGAAGTACAAATCTTGGTTTCTGACAAAGTTGACAGCCTCAAATAATAAAGGTATTAGTGAACTAAAGGTCACTAAGCATATTTTTGTTAGAAAAAAAAGCAACACGAACTGTAACTCCAAAAATAGGAGAATAAAATCCTAGGTTTGTGTTGCACACTAAGTAACAATAACAACTTCTTGCCTAAGAAACAATCTAGTGCTTGGAGATGTTTAGTGCTTCTTTTTTTTTCATGAACATAACAGGAATTTAAAATGCTCTAATGTACAAAATTAATAAAGAAACAGTTTTCTTGTCATGAATGATGCAAGTGAAATCACCTCATCTAGACATCCATTTGAAGTCTATGGGTTCTGTATTTTTACAGTATCAAGTCTACATAATGAAACAGAGACTTATGAACATTTAATGCTGTCCTATTGGGGTTGAAGAACTGTTTTTTTCTCAGTCAAAAAACCCACATCACCATCATTACTCTTTTATTTCTATCTTTTGCATGGTTCTGGGGACATTGGAAATGTGTATGTATGTTACTGAGCTCTGCTGCATGTATGTATATCCATGACCTCACCACAGAGCCACACCAGGGCACACAAACATTCTTTGCATGGCCAAAGTCACCCTCAACCCGCTGAAATAATTTACAGTAAATAGAAATATCTCTGAGCACTGAGTCCATTCTGTTTAATGCTAACCTGTGACATGTAAGGTAACGGTGTTCATCCTGTCCCCACTTGGCGTGCATGCAGAGACAAGAAAACCACCCAAGATAGGAAGAACTGATTTTTTTTCTCCCTTAAGAAAGACTAGTTCTGTTCTGCCTATAAAATATGTTAAGCAAATTGGCTTTTGCACTGGATCGAGTCAGTAATCCATGGAAGAAACAGAGCTCAAAGACATCAATGAAATCATTGTGCTGCAGCCTGTGGATATTGTGCTGCCTCTCTTTCTGGTACCAATCTCCTGGGTTGAATTGGAACCTGTAAGAGCTCTCCCTATTATTCCCAGCTGGCATCTGACCTAAGGACTGTGATGCCTGGTTCACAGGGAAGTGGACTCCTAAAAAAAAAAGATCCTCATTTTCTATGTTCACGAGTTGAGTGACCTGGGAATAAACAATGGGACCTTCCAGTACTGCCGAAAGATGTAACAGCGTGAGACATGGAGGGGGTAATAAAAATGACTGCTGCATTCTTCTATGAATCAAAGCGTATCCAAATATGACCTCAGTATTCTGGAAAGGCTGTTGTAGGAACTGGATTTTTATTTCAGTGACTCTAGATCTGATTCTTTTCCCTGCACCTCTGTTAGATGCAAAATTTAGGGCCATATATATATAAAAAACTGGAATCTGAAAAGGCTAAACTGAAATGAAATTGCCTAAATGAAGGAAACATTGTCATTCAATAAGAGCACTTCAAATTTGCATACTCCTTCCTTTGGCATGCAGAGCTATGCCTTATTATATACGCAGAACAGCACCATTCTTGGCATGACAAAGTAGCTCACCACCCATTTTTTCAGGATCTTAGGGTAGGATGAAGGAAAAAAAGACATCTAACTCTTCCTAAAAACCCTTGGAGAGCTTATCCAAGAAGCATTTTCAGAACAATTGTAACACACACACACACATGCTTCTATTGACCCAAAATCACGAGTGAAAGTTTATGCGTGAGCGTGGCTCACTGATTTTACTAAGGTGTTTCATATACATATAGGAAGAGAAATGTGAAGGTGTGTCAGAGATCAGATTTAGAGCTGTTAAATGCTTTTACAAACTTAACAGTTACCAGTCCCTGACTTACTGCTCAAACACAGCTGAGTTAAGCAGACGCAGGAAATTCAATGCATCCTGGACACACTGGATTCACACTTCTCCATGAATTGACAGTGACTGAACACCACGTGTGGTGCAGTGTCAGATCCCCATGGTGATACTCACCCTTGCCACTGATAGATTCACATATGGTCCCTCCAATGTTCAGCACAAACCTATCTTCCCAGACATGTACAATTTAGTTCACCGATGAAAAGCAGGTCTCATATGTTCTAGATATATTAGTTATTGCACATACTCAGTTTATTTATGTATGCAAAGTCATTGTTACCTGAGGATAACTGAAGTTGACAGCAACCTAACCCAGGCAGCAGAGAGGCTACAGCAGAAAACACGAGCGGTGAAAGACTAGTTGGAGGTTTGAAGCCCTGACGACTGTCATGGTATGTAGGTGAATCAATTAGACAAACAGCAACAGACTCACCCAAAGGAAAAAAAACAGTTTAAATGAAACTGTATTAAAGCTCAATTTATGCATGTAAAAATAAGGACCAGTAAGTATTATTTTGCTATTTTAAACATTCTGATCATAGCCAAAGCCTCCCTGATCTCGGAGGAAGGGCACTCCCGGTAAGTGACAGTCTGTTCCCTGAGGGGCTTACAGGCTAAGCAGACAGGGTTGGGGACAGAGGAAAGAAAGAATTGTTATCCACATTTTACAAACAGGGCACAGCAATAGAGAGATATTAAATGCTTGGCTCAAGGTCACACAGGACGTCCAGGGCAGACCCCTGGAAATGAATCTACATCTCAAGGTGCGCATTCTTGTTTGTCACCCAGACAGGTTTAATTCATAAATATTAATTAAAAAAAAAAAAAAATTAAAAATCAGACACTTCCCAAGAAGACTTACACAGGTTTCCAATCTAGCATTTCCAACTAACTTCTCAGTCTAGCACCTAAAATTTCATTATGTTTCATGTCTTTGAAAACATAACCATAACTGGTTTGCCTCATGATATAATGTGCGTACTGCCAAAAGCAATCCCTAACGCTGTAATACTTTGCTCTGTTAGAGGTGTCATATTGCCAGCAAGCAGAAAGTTTACTGAATAAAACTGCAACCATTGAACAGTATCTTCTCTGTGGCTGTATGTCTTTTGGCCTAAATAATGTAAATACACAGTGTTAAGGGCCTGATTCTACTACCACTTAAGTCAATGGCAAAATTTCCCATTGACACCAATGGAAGAAGAAGCCAGTCTTAAAAGAACTGGTAACTTTTTTTTTCCTTAAATTTCTGGCAGATCAATTCAAGTGCAATTTGTAGCACCAATATATTGTTTGAGAAACAGTGTGTCCATACATAATTTTAAAATAATAAAGATGAAATCAATTTCATTACTCTAATGATAGTGTACAAAGATGTAATAAACCCTAAATTAAGAGAGAAAAGCAGGTCTTCCTAGGCAGTGCTAAAGGTAACAAGAAGGATTTCTGCTATGGAAAGTGGATCTTAAAGCATGTTCCTATATCTCATGATATATATTATGAATCCAAATATAAGGGTTTAAGTTCTTCTCATTTTAGTGTGATTCATACACAAGAAAAAACAAACCAAACTAAAATAAAAACTGAAAAAAACATTGAAATAAACCATAGATGAATCACGGATTAAGTGTTGTCCTTGAATATATATATGATTTTATTGACATTAGAATACTATGCCTTGTATCTTTGAACAAAATTTGGAACTGATTGCTTTCATTTTACTACTCTCTCAGCCAAGTGCATCCAAGTAGTCTTTAAATATGTTTTATTTATCAAGTTATATTTAGAGTTCATCTTTTTAGATGTTACTTATTTCGTATCCCAAGTCAAATCACACTTTTTTCTCCCTGCTTTCCTTATCATCTTTTCTGCCATGATTTCTAGCAGAGATCATGACCTCATCATACTTTTTGCCTTCCATTTCCTTTATGATATTTATCTTGGGCTGCCAGTGCACTTGGTGCCATGTAGGACTCGTAGATTGTGACTCTTTTTTTGTCAGTACACTTACAGTATCACACTGCTGAAAATTTCTCCCAACACTACTTAAGGCATTTTTAGCTGAAATAAATGTCAGCGGAACACACAGCCACTGTGTGGACTCAAAACTCTCTTCTTTTCCTAGATAACCTCAGCTGGTAGCTAGACTAACAATTGCTAAAAGTATTAATCTCCCATGTGGTTTACTGACAAACATAACTCTTTTGATAATATGAAAGCATGACAGAACCAAATTTTGTAAATACAAATGACAGGATACAGTTCTGGTGTGAGAAGGCTCAAGTACACTACTGCATTCTAAAAGAAAGAATTTTAGATCTAGACTGAGCTGAGTGTCAATAAACAACCCTCCAGTAGCTATTCCATCAGAGTGGAAGGAAGAAGAACATACATAGAACTCTGAGGAATCAAGTCCTGTCAGGCATTGCCTTCCACGGAAGAGATAAAAGTCATGGTAAAGACCTTAGTGCTAGGAACAGCAGCATAAAATACTGGTATGGTTCACAATTCAGAGCTGTGTAACATCGGGTGCTGGAGGCATCTCAGTCTGGGATAGCAAAATAGTTCAACTGGTTGTCTCCTGCAGGAAATCAAAGTACTGGACAGATGCTGAACATGAGTATCTAATAAGTTGGTCTGTGTCTTCTTGGCTGTAGGCTGTCTCCGCCATTCGCAGAGAAGATTCTACACCACTGCCTATCATATTCTTTTATTGTAAACGATAGTTCCAACACAGTCAGTGAAGAGTAAAAAGCGCAAACAAGTATTCATGCCTGCGAGGAGGCATATCTGCTGAAGAGAGGGGGTCAGTCAAACACATTTCTCCCTGAGAATCAGATGCAGTTAGAGGAACTTCTGGATTCCCAAAACAAAGGCTCTGTGCAGATCCAGACATTATTTAGAAACAGGTAAGCAGATAAACACAATAGATGGAAAAGTGTCTTTTTAAAACTAGTAGATAATGGTGGCACAAGCAAAAATTAGCATAAGCTATTTGTAGACAAGAAGAAAACCCAGGGGATTTCTAATTATCGGAGAAGTAAGTTAATGAATAACTTTCAGTAGTAGTCATGGGTCAGGAGGAAAAAAATCAAAAATGTAGGGAACTAGCACGAACATCATACACTTAGGGACTTAGCGCTGTATCTAATCCTAAGTAGGACTTACCCACCCTGTATTTTGGAAGAAAATGAATTTAGCCACGTGGACAAAGGACTGGACATGATTTTTTTTTTTTTCTGCTCAACAAAGCATATTTTCATATTTTGAAGGTGTAAATCAGTTTCTATTCAATAAGTTCCAAATCTGGAAGGTGTCTGGAAGGAGCATGCAGAGAATTTTCTAGTCATTGCAAAAGTAGATACAGTCCACATCTATGAAAAAAATGAGGTAGTTAGTGGAGTTTTTGGCTGCAATGAAAGAAAATTAGTTTCTTTGAGAGAACGTAATTCTTTCAAGAAACTCAATTTGTAGACTAACTGCCAAGTTGCTGTTTTGACTGAATTAATCATAAGTACAGAAAACAGGTGCTACTTGAAGAGTCTAGGTGTTTTAAGAGGGAACATTTGTCTGATCAATAGCAAAACACAAAAAGCTGAGCACTTCATTTTGAATGCAAGTTTAGGAAATTATTTTAGTTTGTAATTGATGATAATATGCGCCTTAAGAGCTGAGCTGCATCCAGAATAGCAGCATCTCCATGTTGAAGTCCAAGACAAACACACACTTAATGAACCTTCGATCTCCCTAAGCTCAGTTCTCAGTCCCTGACTTCCAGGGCAGCCCTCAGCTGAAGCAGGCAGTTTAGACTCTTACCAGCAGGCTGTTTTTCAGAAATCAACTTAGCTACCTACAAAAGGCCTGATCTTCTCTGAGGAAGCTCTGAAAGGCCACAGTCCAAAGTCAGCATTAGTATCCTTATCATTTCAGATAGGCTTAATACTTCCCTTCACATTTCAGATGCCTAGCCATGTGCAATGAGCTTGCTCTATCTGATTGTAAGCACGTAGGTGATTGCATGTATCTGTACATCTGCCAGAGACGGAATGAACCATTACTTCCTTCCTAGTTAACACAGTGACATATATTTCCCTTCAATCATTTTTAACACAGAGAGAAACAAAACTAGTTTCCCTGAACTTGGAGGGACTATAAGGTTTCAGCAGGGTTAAAAGCTCCACTTGAATATTCACGTCTAAAAATTTTATTATAAATTCATTCATAACTGTACTCCAGAATGACTATTTTTATCTTAGTCTGCTTTAGCTATATTTTATGCAAAACTTTTATTCCCTCCAAAGGACAGAGATTTCCAACCAGTGTCATCCTGTTCTCAGTAGATCAGCCCTTTCACTATTTTTTCTTTAAAAATAAGAGCCATCCCATTAATTTCAGATGGGATTTAGTGTACTGTATTGTGAGCAGCAGGACAGGCTCACTGGAGCACCTGACAAGCACAAATACAGAAAATTTTTCCTGTATTCAAACACTCCACAGGCTCTGAGCTCAATGCTGTTTCCCAAGACCAAAGTTTTTCCCCTAAGCCTACTGGCTCCAACACAAAATGCCTTGAAGACTATTTGTGCAAAATACATGAGCAGTCCTAAATGACACGATCCCCACTGACCATTCTCCAATAATGAATAATGACCATTCTCTAATTTTCATTTGAGAAATATAACCACACTCCTCAGCTGTGGCAGCCATGGGCTTTCTCTTAAAGATTTTTCCTCTGGCCTCAAGTATCTCAAGGTCTTGAAACTCGGATAATATGAAAGCACCAAATGGGTTTGGAGATGCTCTCCATCTCACAACCCCAGATCAGATCCTAAGCTCCTATTTGTCTTTATTTGAAAAAGAGTGGTTGTTTCTACATTTCCCTGCCCCGTCTCCATTTGAGGGTACATTTTTGGGGCATAGTGATGCAGAAATATGTGGTCTTGGCAGATAGGAGCTGAAATGATCAGATTAGGCAAGGCAGTGCTGCTTACAGCATGTATACTACTGGAACATCAAGTACCCAGGAAAGTTTTGTAAGAAGCGCTGTGGAGCCAGAGTGGGCAGATGGGGTTCCTAAAGATTGCTCTTACAGTTAAGTACTTTTGTTCTTCCTAATATATACAAATGCCTTTTTGTATTGGGATTGTGATTTACTGCTGGAGTCCTGAGAAGCAAATAGATAATACTAACCTCTTGAGCTCCACAAAAAAAAATTTAAAAAAAGTCTGTAGAAAAATTTGGGAGTGTATGGCAGTAAGTTATTATAAAAGTATTACTTACATCTTAGAGCTGTAGGGTTTCTAATTTTCCAAAGGCTTCAGATATCTTAAAAAGCTAAGCAAACCTGTTTTTCAGCCAGAGTTAATAAAACAAACCGAGGCTCGAATGGGTCACATATGTCACAGCCACAGGGGCAAGATAGCAAACAGGACTTAGTAATGATATACATGCCCCATTCTTGAGACCATGGTGCTTGACAATCACATGCAGCCATTTGTCTAAATCTTGAAGTGTTACAATATATGAGGGAAGAAAACAGCATTGCTCACTTTTTCTATTACTTTGGATTTCTAACAAACAGCATGAGTCAGCCCTGCCAAATGTTGTGTTAAACATATAAAGAGTTACTGTAAAGCAATTTAATTTAATCATGCCACATCCCTTACAGAATAAACCCCAATTCTTATTGAAGCATGAATAAGAGGAATAAGACTTTACCAGCCTGCTTTCTGTTGTCCTCAAAGGGGTTAAAGAAGCTTAATACAAAGGAGCTAAGCAATGCCTGAAACGGGGTAATAAATGTGACACTCTCTGACTATCAGTAGCAAATATTTGAGCTTATCAAATAACAGAGGAAGTAGTTTAGTTACAAATAAACCAATCTCTCATAAAGCAAGTCTTCACACAAGGTAATTTCATTGAACTGGAGACAGCTAAAGGTCACTAGCAGGCAGGACTCCCGGTCCCTGTGCACTCCCCAGTGGTCCCGCCTGATTAATGGGGTGGCCGAGCCCAGGGATGCCGTCCAGGGACAAGGGAGCCGGCCTTCATATCAGTGGAGCGGCAACAAATAAAGCATCGCAGAGCTGGTGTGAGGAAGTGACTCATCCTCCTGGAACACAGCGGGATTTGTGCTCTCCCCCGGCCGCCGCCCTCCCCCTCGTCCCCATTTTCCTCCACTGCAGAGACCAGCGTGTCCCAGAGACTATAGTAGATGTCACCGCTTGGCACTGGCTATGCAAAGAGAGGACAAATATGTGGGTGTGATGCAGATCTGGGACGATAGCCTTAAAGTCACAGCGCTCACTCTGGAGGGAGCACCTGGGCTGAGGTAAGGGTAGCAAAGCATGTTTCAAAGGACAGCTTCTTCACCAGAGGTAACTGGACTCTCCTCTTTGCGGCATTCTAAGCAATGCAGAGGATGAAAAAAGCAACTTTGGTAAACAGTAACAGACTTTCCTTCCAAAAGTTATGCAAAAACACAAGCGTAAAAACACAAGCATTTAAAAGACAGGGGAACTGAAGCAAAAAGAAGTGGATCTGAAGCCGGAGTTGCAACATGCCCATCACTAGGCTGGGAACTAAAGTGTGGTTTGGCCACCAGGTTAGCACCAGTCAAACCATATGGTGCTTTCAACAGGGCTGAGCCACACTTCTTTCTCTCCACAAGCTCCCACGCCCTCGCCAGCAGCTCCTTCTCAAGGGACATGACCCCATGTCTGCACAACCATCAACGGAAGAACAAGTCTATTTGGGGAAGGATGGCAGGATTATTCTGTTGATGGCAGTGTACCTGTAGTGTCATTTCTACGTTGGACTCCTATTTTCTCCATCATAACAGTATGTGACCTCACTGTAAGCATGGAGGAAAACCATTCATATATCAAATAAATTAATTTCTTCCTCTGACTAAACAGTAAGGTCCTGATGAGTACCAGTAACAAAATTTATTTTTCTGCTTCTTGTTTTTCAAACCTAACATGGCTCTTATTTACTACATAATTCATAATACAGTAATTAAGCACACTTTTTTTTCCAACTCCACATTCTTCTATGTAAACTTGTGAAAAACCTTTGCAAAAGGTAACAAAGACCAATAGTCTTATTTCACAATGCAATGAAAACTTAAAAAAGATTATAATATAGATAGTAATACAGAAAATATTACATGCTGGTATTTGAGAATACAGTAAGAAATTATTCATGTACGTATATCTTGTATCAGTGAATCTTTTCTATATCTATAAATTTGGATAGGTTTATATGTAGACATACAAGTTAAAATGTGTGACTATAAAAACAGATTCAAAACAGATCATGTAACTGCTATAGTTTTCGAAGTAAACCTTGTCCACATTGCTGCCCTGTTTGTTACAATTATTAATAATAACACTGGAAAACTCCATTGGTACCTCATTGTTCAGTCCTGAATGTGGGTTTATCTCTGCTGGCTAAAAGTCGAACAGTGTACAAACACTTCTCAAAGTAAATGTAAGTGCCTCACGTGACACAACATGAAATCACTTGGTCAGCTACTGTTTTCTCTACTTATGCTGTTTCTAGGGTGAAACAGACTTTAGTGCCTTTTAAAATAGTTTTGAATCATAGCAGTGACAGACTTTAGTGAGCTCACCAGTGTAATGTGTGATTTTCAGGAGCAAAAGCATTTGAAAGATAGTTAACACTGTCTTAGATGCTGGGACGACAGTGGTGTCAGAAAGCTCACTCTTGTTACTGCAGATGGATTTTGCTGGGGCAGCTGAATAGCTGGGCAACCCCATCCATCTGTCTCATCCCCTCCTGACCTGCCCAGGGTTCCTGCTCTTAAAGCCTTACATTCAAGAGAACAAAAAGAAACTTTGATCTACCTTCTAGAGAGACATGTCACTAGCTTGAATCCTGAAACAGTCCTTGGAGAGCAGTAGGCTTGATAGCTGTGTAGGTTGTAACTGGTTTGAAGGTGGTGATAAAATAAATAAAATAAGAAAGTATACAAATCATATGCAATAAAAACATGGGAAAAGCAAAACAAATCCTTGCTACTCCACAGCCTGGTTAGGCTCAGATTCATCTACAAAGATGACCTGCCTTGCCCCCTTCATTTAAAATAAAAGGATTTCTAGGTAAAGGGTAAGGGAAGGATGAACAACTCTATAGATATACTGATGTTTCCCCTTCTTCCAATCCCCATACCATTACCTGACTTTGCCCCCAATTAAAACATACACTCTGTTAGTTACAGTTTATGCAATCCTTCAATAAACAGCTGAAATACTCCTTAAAAATTCTGTCTCAACTTGTTCTGACACACATCAGCCTCGACTGCACACTCACACAAGGTGGGGAAAGTGGGAATGAGAAGTCTTACAAAATGTAATTTGAACTGTGTCATCTCTACTGGGATTCAAAGTAAGAATCTACAACAGAAACAGCCCCAACTTGCATTCCAAAGATTGAATCAGTATTGCAATTCAACACATAAGATCTGTGAAGTAAAGACAAAATGCTCCATCTTCTACCCAGCTAACTAGATGAAAACTGCAAGCAACACAGTGATGGTGTGGACAGAAAACATGCTTTCTGTTTTATTTTAATCCCCCAAATATTGCTGGTGAAGCAATGCCATGGCACAAGAGTTAAGGGCTCTCAAAGAGCCATGGTGCACTTTAGCTGGGGTCGGAGATGCAGCAGAATGGAGGCCTGTGCTGCTTCACCTGGGAAGCTTTTAGATTAGTGTGCTTCCAGCTGCATTTCCTTGAAAGTGATTTAGTTTCAGCCCATATCAGAGTCCTTTCACAGAGCTGTTTCTATTCAAAATAAAGTGCTTTGAAAAAAGTGCTGCAATGGGGTTTAAAGTAATCCAAAAAGTATGGGTTGGCTTAGAATTTCTGTTACAGTTAAAAGGGCCAGGATTCAGGACAGCAGGATAACAAAAATTATGCCTCCCTGTACATACTAAGCCTTTTTTGACCTAAGGCATTTACACAAAGAATAGAAAGCTTCACTACCTCTCCCAGGGCTTACAGTAAGGGTGGTACTTTCTTACGTCCCATAAAGACTTGTTTTATTATAAGATATCCCCCAAAATTATGCTGAATTAACTGTCTCTGGGAACACTGTCATTTCTCTTTGTTTTAAATACAATTCTGGAAACACTGTCCCTTTTATTACTCCAAAAATGTTAGGTTTTTCAGGCATAACTGTTGTTTAAGTATGATTAGTATTTTTAGTACCAAACGAAAAGTACCTACATAGCTTTCAAAAATCCAAAGTGTTCATGAGCAGTACTTATCCTGTGAATGACAGCCAGACACATGTTCTTAGAGAATTATTTCTTTAAATGACAAGGCTGCTGAGGGGCCAACTGAGAACAATTAAGAAAAATGTCATTGCTCTGGGCACGGAGGCTAACAGAGGAGACATCTAGACTGCAGAGCCCAGGAGCCATTCCAAGTCCCTCACCCTGGGAGCAAGCTCCGGCTGAGTCCTTGATCCCAGTGGACCTCAGCCCAGGCACCTGCTCCAGGTAAACCTAGGACTGCTCTAAGAATGCATCAGGTGTGAGTGTTGTGGGGACATGAAGAGTGCAATGACATGCCCTTGCTGGTAAGTGTGGGCATAGCAAGAGATTTATTATCTGAAAGAGAGCTATGATCTAAGTAAACAGATTGGACAATGGGCTGGAGAGAAGTGATGGGACACATACTGAGCAACAGGACAGTTTGTATAAGTCTTCCCGGGTTTAAGGGTATTTGGGTTTTCATTTGTTCATTTTTCTCTCAGAGGAAGTGGCACTTCCTTAAATTACTGGAGTGGGGTTTTGTTAGATGGTGTTTTACGAAGCTAAAAGACAAAGGAAACAAGGAAAATGGCATAAGAGGAAGAATCTTGGAACAGAAGTAGAATGCATCTAAAGAAGAAAGAGCATGCAGGAAAACACTATAGAAGGCTCCTGCACATCTTGACCACCAAAGCTCAGTATGTCAAAATTCTTAGGATGTGGTTAAAAAGATCTAATAGCAGTTCAGGAGCTGTGAGAAGATAGGATGGAGTAGAGAATTTTGATATCAGATCCTGGTCCTGTCTAAACAGGACCTTTTATAAAATCCACCATAATATTTTGAAAATACAAATACTTTTATCCCATAGCTTTTGTAGTAACCAACCTGTTGGAAAAAGTCACTATCATATTGTGAGGGAAACTGGCAGATCAGCTAGAATTTGCATAGCTAAATGCCAAAAACACTACAACTTTATGGAAGAATTTCACCTATTCTTATTCAAGTTGCATACAGGAGGAACATAGAAGGCCAAGAAACATTTTTAGGGACATGCAAGCACTACTTGCTTTTCTAAACCCTAGCCTAGAAAACAAATTCATTCCTAAAAACTAGAACAAGAAGACAGGTGTTTACCACAATATCAGATCTACTGAAACAGAGCAACACAAGATCCTAAGTCATGGCAAAGGAAGAGCAGAACGGGGGGCACTGCTGTGGGTTTTCAAAGGCAACTGAGGTATTTTTCATTTTGCTTGGGAATATTTGTTTGTTCCTGATTGCTCACTTCCTTTTCCAGTTGCTTCAGTATGAACAACTGCACAATGGGGTGTATCCTGCTAATCAGGATGGTAACATTTCACATGTACGCAGCATACAAGCAGATAGCTGAGAATTGTTTCTCCTTATTATTGCTCCCATGGCATAATGCTGGACCTTGTCTACACATGGTTGGATTGTTGGTTTGCCCCCCCCGTATAATACCACTACCAGCTTTAAAAGAAGCTATGTTTTCCGCTGATACAGTTCTTTCTTGTTCCATGTCACATTGTCTCTCTTCACCAGTCCAGCTGCAGATGAACTCACGGACATGGCATTAACAGTTTTGGCATTTAGGTACACTCAGCAAGTGGTGTTAAACCTCATTCTGCGTCTACAGCATTCAACCTCACTCTACTTGAAAATCAGTTTGGAACTACATGTTTTGTGCGCCTTCGTCCATTTTTTGCCTTTTTTCTTCAGGTTGAGTACACGGAAAAGATATGTGAATGCTTCACCTGGCAACCAGCTTGCAGCTCCAGCACGAGGGTCCCCTCTGACTTCAATAGGACTTCAAAGGAAAATGCTACACAGCTCTGTTGCACCAAGGCTGTGGAGTGGTGAGAGGCAGCAGTGAAGAGGTTAAAGATACACTAACAAGGTCCAGGTTTCTATTTTTTGAAATTTGAAATTTTTTTTAAATTTGAAAGCAATGTGGCTTGGAAAGAAGCATAAGGGTGAAGGGATGGATTTGAGAGGTGAAAGGGAAAATAATATAGAACTTTGGTTCTATAGCAAACATTTAGAAAGAATTTATTTTACATCCCAAAATGGCTATTATATCAACTGGCTTGGAGTGCCCTCACAAATATGTTCTTCCCCCAAGACAGACATTTCCTGAGGCGGGGGGAGTGCAAAAAGGAGAGAAGAAGGCGGGAGAATGGGGATATTCGATGTATTGTGGTATGTCTGGAATCCTCTTATCTGTAGCAAGACTGAGAACACCTGGACAACACTTGTTTTCCTCCCCCACCCACCTGTGCAAATTGCTAAGCACACTGAAGCTCAAAGCACTATGCCATATGCCAGTCACACCACAGAGATCCATTGTGACTTCTCCATACATCAAAGAAAAGCCATTGCACATCTTCGAACAAGTACTGAGGGAGGCAGTTGTGAAGGGGTTAAAAGATCAAGTTCTGCTATAAAGATAACAGGAACTGGAGAACATGCAGCAGATGTTCCATGTGGAGACACTTAAGTTTACAGTCCCACCTGTGTCCATTTAGTACCTTTCAAAGCAATCTCCTGTTCATTTGTGAGGGAGAAGAGAAAATCAATGTTCCAATCTGAACATCTTCTCACAACATCCACATCCCACATGAAGAAAGGGAGGAGGGGCTGGGATGAGCAGACAAGACAAGAGGGCTGAAGTTGAGATTTAAGGACATGAGTATACAGAGATTTATGCAAACACATATCCCCACGTGGAAAGTCAGACATTCTTTTATGTGCAGGGAAGTTCATGCTCTGTGCTGGGGAGCAGCAACCCAACCGTAATGCTAGCATTTAGAATGTATTAAGAGCAGCTCGAGCAGTAACTAGTCATGTCACAGAGTTTTATATTCTTCTTTTTATTTCCTTCCTTCCTGCTCTCATTCCTATATCCCTTCCAAACAAACCATCTTTGATTACACGTATTGAATGACTTCAAACAAAACAATTATGCTACAATTTTATGGAAATATGCAACAAGAGAAACAAAGCTGAGTATGGTCCATCACACTGCCAAACACCAGAGGGTCCATGAAGGACAGGCTTGAGGAAGTTTCAGTCGGAAAGGAGTAAGCAAAGACTGAACTTTCTTATACAGCAAAGTGTATAAGGGCACAAATATCACAGGGCAAAAATTTACAAGGAAACAGACTTTAGTGTCTGTAGCATTTTTCTTCCATATACATGTCTATGGTTTAAATAGATATGGGGCTAGCAGAAAAAAAAATCCAGTTACGAAGAGCTGTTTGTTTTTGTTCATCCTGCACTATGGAGATGAAAACATAGCCTGTAGGCCATATCCAGGAACACCGGATATAAAATCCTGCTTCCTTTTTCTAGACTTGCTGGTTACAAAGAAAAGCTTCCAAGCATGACTCTGCATAGCTGATAGATACATACCCATGATCACCAGCAGCCTGAAGCGCTCCCAGGCTGATGAATCTCCCTGAACGCATTTCTGCATCACTGCTGATTGTTTTCAGCAAGCAGCGTGGAAGAGGTAGAAGTGCATCTTTTAAAGAACTGAAATTAGGAGTTGGTGGAAAGAGGGAAATATGGAGCTTGACAGTTGTGATCTTAAAAGGGAGCAAATTGTTCAGTTGAGTGATGCCGATTTCTCTGTGAACTTCCACTGACATCACTGGGATACTGTTGTGTTGGAAAGTATGCAATTTGTATATTTATACTATGACCCACGAACCATAATTTAACATGGAATTCAACCCTCTGTGCTTAAATGACTTTGACACCCTGAGGCTACAGCAATTCAGAGAACAAAACAACTACTGTCTCCTCAGGCAGGCACGGTTCTTGAAAATATAATGTTACACAGAAAACAAAGGTAGAATAGTTTCACAACTATGTACAACACACCTTAGCGCCTTGTCTTATGCCAGATGTCTCCTCACTTCTGGCTATCTGCCATTTGCACCAGTCTCCCATTTCAGGTCTTGGCACAACCCAAGTCACTCCTCCTCATGACCCATCTGAAGGAGGAGTTAAGACCAAGCAGTAGCTGGAGGGTAACCACGAGGTACCTGCTTGCAAAGGAAACTGCCTCTCTAACCAGCACTCCAGAAGTGTTTGTCCTATTTCTGGCTTTGCTACGTGCGCGACAATGGATCGTGTGTTTAACACGTTGAACTTACCTTAACTGTCTTCTGTTTTTTCCCCTCACTCAACCATCACTTAAAGAAAATGTTCATGCTCGAAAACTGTGATTTCATCATCACAGGAAAGTGTTAGTACAGCAGTTGTTGCTCAGGAGCTGAGGTTGCAGAGAGCTGCTAGCAAACAAGAATATTTCTGGCTTTACCTGCACAACTAGGTGCACATACACACAACTACATAGGTACAAGCTACCTTGTTTTCAAGCATTATTCTATTTAACAGAAGCTTGGCACAGTAGCTGCAATACAATATTAATACAGTTTCTTCACAGTTCATATCATAGAGAAACTGGCTGCTACCCTCTCCTCCCAAATCAGGCACATTTTCTGGAATACCTGAGGGTCTTGAAAGGAAATACTTGAAAAGAAACACAGTTCACAATGACGTATTTGCAGAGAGTTCAAAGCTCACCAGCAGAGAACATCATCAGGTTCAACATTAGCAACTGCAGCTCTGACTGTGAGAGCAGGCAATAACCTCGTCATACAGCTGCCACCTGCATAAGGATCCAAGAGGTAGAACCCCATGGGTTAACTTTCATATCTCGAAACCTGGTGAAGCCAGGAAGGCACAATCATTTCCAATGTCAGATGAGCTGCCTCGAAAGCTCACAACGTGCTCCTTAAAAAGTGTCTGGGAAATTCCATATCTTTTTAGAAGGCACTATTCATGCTGAACTGCTCCTGCGCCTGGTCGAATGGTGAGGTCCTACAAAGGATGAAGAGGTAGGTTTATTTTTTTTTCCCATTGCTTTGCTCCGTCCTAGCTTGCTGTCTGCCATCAGCTTGCTGGATGGGATGAGACCTTCCAGACACCTTGCAGGGAGTTTTGGGGCCGTCCTCATTACTTGTTTGTGTATAGGAGACTTCTGCAACTCCATGAGAGCACACTGGCTTTCCTAGCAGTATAACCAAGCCTCCTGTTCCCCCCCTCCCACCTTCAGATTCAGTAATTTCAGTCCCTTATTGTTTCTGTTATATAATTATAACTCCCCTTTGTTTATTTTGCATGTAACCCCGTCTCTCTCACCTACCAGGCCTAATGGCTTAAACTAGGGAGTGTTGCCAATGGTCCAAGCCTGTATTTTGGAGGAAAGCCTTTTGCATTGCACTATCACTGGAGCAGGGTGGAGGTGTGGGCTGCAGCCACTTTCTACCTCCATTACCCCCCACCTCCGGAGCTTGAGGGGCCCATCACAGAACCCCTGCTGTGGTACCCATTACCGGCCCTACCCATGCTTCCCACCTTGTGTGAAAGGATTTTGGTAATGCAGAGTGCTAGCAGGCTATTTGCTTATTAACCCTTTAGGGTTGAGAGACAGACCTCTTGAGGGCCAGTGTGAGAGCTGAGGTGCTACTCCAGAAGCTCCCTGCAGCAGGATTTGGCTCCCTGCTTGCACCCACCTCTTTGATGGCTCTGGTACCCTGGCAACTGCACCATAGACCTTCGGGCAGGCAACTGATCAGTGCTGGCCTGATGAGCTAAATGGTCCTGAGGGACTCAAGGCACCTGACAGGACTGCCATGAATAACATTTTCCCACTAATAGCTGCCTGAAAATAGCGGATACCTCTTCAAGCCCTCTCTACACACTTTTCTATCTGTTCTGACTCTGATGTAATGGCAAATAGATCCCTGTTAGAGTAGGCAAAAAATATTCCTAGACTAAAATCCTCCTGCTTGGTTCCTCCCACAGTATTTTTTTCTGCTAAAAATAGCCCTGTAAGCACCAGGGATCTAATTCACAGAGTCCTTTGGTGCTTTGTCTTTAAAGGCCATTCCCCTCCCCCTACTCCTTTTTCTTTTTCACTGACTTGTTCCTTCCTGGCACGCCATAGAAAACTTTCTTAACTTGCTCTGTATCTGATACTTATTTATGTTTTCTTCTCAATTACTGTTAGCCAAGAAATAATTCTCTGCCTTATGTACAACTGAAACCAGAAAAAAGCAGAGAGCAGAGGTTACCACGGTCTCAGGGCTGTGAAGGGTTTTCTCTTTCTTTTTTTTTTGCTGTGGTTATTATTTTTCCCTTTTTTAAGATGGATAAAGATTACTGCAGCACTGAATCAAAACCTTTGCTATAGTGTAAAATGTTTGGGTGTTTAAAAGCAGGGAAAAGTTATTAAATGCTTTAAGAAACATTCTTCCTACTGACCACAAATGGATACTCTTTGAATTTTGAATTCTCTTGGTAAAAAGTTGGGCTTTTGATGCTGGTCAGAACGGGTCCTTTGATGCCTCTTGTTTATTGTTGAAAACAAGAAAAACGGAAGGAAGCAGAATTTCTCAATATATTCCTGTTTATATTTCTGTTTTCTTTTGGACAACATTTGAACAATTTGAAGTAGACTAATTCACTACCTTAAAGCAGAGTATCAGCTGGAAGAGCAAAAGGACAATATACGGTATGAGTCCAGTTCTAGACAGTTTTGCAGTCTAGACTTTCAGTGAAGAGAGGTAGATTTATAGGTGGTGGAGAATGTAATGGTTAGCTTTGCTGAGTGCAAGGCAGTCTTACCGGTAGTATGGATGCCTACAAAACAGTGGTTGAATACTTGCATGTAGCATCTAGTACATTAATTACAGTTTTGCTGGGAATGGGAATGCCAGAATCCTGCAACATAGACAGAACTTCTCTGACTCTCTAAGGTTAAAATAAATAGTGATTGCCTCTGGCAGTACAGCATTTACAAAATCAAATGCATGTGTTCTATATGTGTAGTGTTACACATGTACCACTGTTCTATAAAAGCGCATCTGTGCCTTATCTTGGATCAGATGTCATCATCATCTTTGTATGGCATTTACTGGCAGGATACCATTAGAAATTAAGAAAACATACACTTATTACTGCCCAGCATTTATCTGCATATCTATAATAAAAACCATATTTGTAACATCTGAATTCCCTTAAATAGTATGAACTAACATGTGGCCAAGTTGGTGGTTACCAGGCTGACCAGGGATTGTTGTTTTTGTTGTCTGCTCTTTTACAGCCGACCTTACCTGGCATACCATATGCCAGTGAATCATCAATTTGCATTCTAGAAGACAGAAGTCTGAACTGGTAATGAGACTCTCCATTGCCTTGCAACTTTTATTACTGTAGATATCCAGAGTCTGATTCTCCCTGCAGGTTAACAATGAGCTGGGGTGAGCCATTAATTTCAACAAAGCTGCAGACTTCCACTTGTAAAGGAGAAGAGGACTGATGCTGTCAGTGGTAATGATAGAGACTGAAGAAAGATAAATCTTTGTTCTCAAATTGGTTCCAGAAAACTGCAGCTCTAAGTGTATACTCTAGACCTGAGATTGCAGTAGTTTATGGTTGTGTAAAGTTGCTTAAATATTTAAAACAGCCTGTGCCAAGCCAAATAAGACGCATAAAAGACCCTATCTTTTTTCAGACAACTGGGATGTATTTCCACTTGGAGCTGTCTGTCTATTTGTTTAAAGTAAAAAAACCTTGAAACAGCTAACAAGGAGAAAGAGTAGCCCAGTAGGGAGACTCCTTCTTCCAGTTTAGATAAACTTGCAAAATGGGTTCTGATGAAATGAGGTACTAATTCTTCTTACTCTACTTGCAAAGTACTTACTGTTTCCTTCTTTCTGTAAGCTGGGGCAGTTGGAAGATACAGAGAAGAGTTGACTGGGACACTAAGGGAGAGATCAATATCACTCTGAACAACCTCACATCAGAGGTTTTGAGATGCATATCTATCAATTCTACCTGAAGTTAACTTTTGTTTGCTGTAGAGTATTACACGCGGTAGAGGCATCAGATTTTCAGGAGCTGTTAGAGAAACTAACACTAAACCTGGTTTGCAAAGCCTGCAAGAACGCCAGGACCAACCTGGAAATGGAATTTCCTAGCAGAATGTATACACTCGTATTTGACAGGAAATTTTGTCAAAAATGAACAGTGACTATTTTTCCTTTATTTTTGTTATGATTCCACTGCATGGGAATCCGTACTTGAGATTGCTATCTTTAATATGCTACCGAGGCCTTTCTTGGGAGCGGGCACTTCAATGCAAAGGTTTTCAACTTGAGTGATCCCACTTGTTAACAAGAATCTTAGGACACAACTACGAGGCACAGCAGGTGCTGACCTTGTACAGGCTGCTCTTGCACACAAAGCAAAGTAGTTGTGTTGGTTTTACACAGACCCCGTAATGATAAGGCCTGTTGAGAAGTGGGACTCCAGTCAGTAAGGGTACTAACCTGAGATGTGAGAGGCCCATTACTGTTCTTCATTTTCTGGATTTGGAGGGAATGAGATAGAAAACATTACTCTGAGTTTGTCAGAGTCTGATTAGCGCTTGAAGTTGAAAAGATTTTCTTCTTTGTGCCAAGGTGGAAAAAAACCAAGATTCTGTAACCATGTAAATGACTGTGGAAGAGAACTGTCATCACAGGTAGCTGTCCCTGGTTAGGGATGCTTCCTGATATCTTGCAAAGGAAGGGTTTAGCCAATAGCTGGATCTTCCTCCTGGGCTGCCAAACATTTTACTATGGAACAGGCTTCACGATGGACTTATTTGCCCCCCTACTGTCAATTTAATATCAAATTCTTACTTCAGGTTGATAAAAGTGACCCTACAAGAGTAATACAATCCAGTGTCGTGTCAACATGACCCTAATGATGAAATATCTTCCACAAAAAATGAGGAAGAAGCTTCTTTTATTGACAAACCTATTGATCACTCAAGGGCTACAGGTTGCTATCACCAGAGAAAGAACAAGGAGAAAAAAAAAGCCAGTGTTTGGATTCATCAGCTACTAATGTGAGGTTTTGAAGGATATATAAAAGGATGGAAAGTAAATCAAGATAGGTTAAGGTAGACAAATGGCCTACTTTCAAATAAATGTAAGCTCATGATATTCTGATTACTGTCAGACAGGGGCTGTTGTGCAGAATTCCATATGACTCTCAGAAAATGGCATTTTTGCTGTCTGGATCTATAAATGTGAGGATCTAGCAACTCATTTCAAAAACTAGACTTTGCTACCGAAGTGGATCCAAAGCATTGACCCAAGGCTGGGAAATGCATAATATTGCAAAAGCCATCTTTTTCCATGAAATTTTTAGTTAACTGATTAGAGTGGCTTGGAGTCACTCATATCAACAGTGAAAAAACATGTATTTTCAGTGTGGTAACTAAAGAAAAGAAACTCAACAAAGTAAATTACAGGTTTAGAAAGAAAAATTAAAGCTTCTTACCCTTACCTTTATATTATATAGGTAACCTACAGAATGAGTTTAGGAGAGCTTTCTGTTTATCAAAAAACTGTTCTGAAAAATATTTCCATAGTCAAAACATAAATATTTTTTTCATAATTAAAACAAATCTAGAAGTATTTGTAAAAGCAGTACATTTTGCTTAAGCAGCTGACTATCTTACAAATAGAATATTGGACAATGTTAAAAGTGCTATATAAACCCACTCTGCAGTGATAATGAAGGGATTACTTCACACAGCCAGTATAAACATCAGATGAAATGAAACAGTTCCTCTGCAATGAATAGTCAGATAAAATGTCATCACCTAATATTTTGTTAAACTTTAATATATTTTTGGTGAGAAAGGTTGTCTGTCTGTCAGTCTTTTGTTCTTTCTTAAGGCATTTCTTAGATTCACAGACTCTTTCCATTTATTTAAGACATTTTGGCATGCTACTAAGTGTGTCTTGCAGGAAGAAATAAATATCCAGCTTGAACTAACAGAAAGAGTATGAGGATGGCTTTCGCAGTATTTGAAAAATTTGTTGCACAGTGGAGGAAATATTTAATGTATGGCTGGTTGGATTATTTCAGCCTTAAGTATCTTTCAGTTTTCTCAAAGCTTTTCTTGATTTCATGCCATGAATGCTTTTGCTTTATTTTCCTAGAGTCACTGAATCAGTGTTTTAAAACCATTTTGGTTTGTATGGAAGTACGATATATATTAAGGGATATACTAATGATCTTCTGCTTTTTAGTATGCATTGATTTTGGAAAACCAGTGACATAATAAATGTCAACTAGAAGGATTTTTTTCTGTCTCTGATGGCTGTCCCTGTAATTTTGCTAAAGCACAGAAATAGCGAAAGTTTAATCTGGCCAAAATTGGAAAAGATTGCTTATGCCACTGTAGCAAGTTTATTTTCCCTTCCACCATTCAAAAGAAAAAGACTTGCATTTGCTGAAATTGCATTAAAATAGACAGGGGAGAAAAAAATATCTGAAAAAATAGTAATGGGAAATGAAAAGGGAAAGAGAAGGATGAGATAGCAACAAAAATGAAAGCTATGTTATTTACTTTCAACTATTGTTTTAAACACATGAAGAAAATCCTGTCTAGCAGCTTATAACTAATGTGCAACAGTTGAACCATATTCATCTGCTCTTGAGACCTTACTAAAGTGGGAAGACTGTTGCCACTCCTCACATGAGGATGCTCATAAACAAACCACGACGCGCCAGGGAGAGATGATGTAATTTTGATTCCCCATTATTTCAGTGAGCACCATGGCACCAGAGCTCATTCTCTCCAGCCTAGCTTTCAGTGCCTGATGGCTCCCTTTGTAAGAACTGGAGAAAGACTATGACCTCCAGAGGGTAATTGAGGTCTCCATAGCAAGATTTTTGTCTCTCTCTCACTATTTTCTCTCTCTCTAATCCACTATTGATTATGGAGGTCATCTGGCACAACTGTATTCCTAATTGAGGCTCCTCATAGTTTCTATATATGTAATAAAACAGAAGTGAAGCCTGTACTATCAGTGTTGGAGAAAAGGGACTGCCATAGGTTGGAAAGAAAAATTAACATCTTATGAAAGAAAGAAACAGAGAAAGATGGAAAGAAAGGTGAGTAAAAATTAAAATATCTTTGATCTTTAAGAAGGGTGAATGTAGAGATGCAGACAATTGCTTTGTCTCTTGCTGCCCACCAGCAAGTGGTCTACAGGAAAGAAAACATTATTTAAGTCAGAAAGCAAGTAGGGCTTAGCACTTCATTGCCCTTCACGCCTGAAATGCCTGTGTCATAGAGGTCACAGCCTTTCACTTAGTACTAGTTGAATGTAGAGAAAATACCAGTGAGAAGACAGTAATTTTGATATTTTTTTTAAATTATATATCTTGACTTTTACCAAAGATGATATTGCACTTAAGGACACAGTAATAAAAAATGCATCTATAAAACCTCCCTGTAAAACGATGCATGCTCACTTTACCCCCTGGCTGAATTCTCTTGGAAGTTTTCAGAAATTCCTCTCAATTGCTGGCTGTGTATTTTCTGTCCAGATCAGAAGATTATTTCATGTTTTTCTTCTCTCTTTACTCAATAACTGTGTTTCCCCTTTCTCTTATTTAAGCCTGATGTAGGGGAAAGGGAAGAGGAAAGTGATCAGTGAAGAAAAAGGGGACCTGTGTTAGAGCCATGCAGGGTAATGACTGGTTTCTGTCATGTCAGGAGGAGTGCAGTATCTAGTTTTGTAAAACCATCACCATTACCACAGCTGTGCCCTGTCCTATAGAAAGCTCTTTTCTGTGTTGGTTAATGCATAAGGTGAATATATCAATGGGTCTCTTTAGAGCTGTTTTCCTCTAGTTTGATAAATCACTCTGTCATAAACACTGTCTATTACGAAAGAAAAAAAAATCACGTTTTCATCTATCAGTGAAGACTTCTGTTAAGGAGAGGAGGTGAAATGACAAAAAAAAAATAAAATAAGATAATTATTTCTTAATGAAAGAATTTTGTTTTAAGTAGGAATGTTGATTGTCACAGTCCTGTTACAGGACTGGTAATCATTTTGCTCAGATCTGATATGACATGTTTTCCTTTGTATGCTGATAGCCTGGATCAAAGCATGCACTTAGGGGCAGATTCCATGGAAGTGAAGAACCCAACCTACAAAACAACACAAAACATCATGAAACATACTCGAAAGAATTTTAGCTCACTGATTTTTTTTTTCTTGGGAATAAATAATTCACTATTTTCTTCTACATTCAGCATCTGCATTTATCAGTCCTACCCATGAGAACATATCCAGGGCCATAACTCTTCTTGGGGAGTCAGCATCAGTAGTTTCCCAGCTACATTTCACAGAAGGAAACAACATAAGATAAGGCCAAAACTAAGAGAAGAATTTTTTTTGCTGTGCTTCTTTTACATCCCATCTTTTCAAAGGCAGTCACCATAATTTTGGTATTTACAGTCTAAATCAGCCTAGATCAGAGTAAGCTGTCTATCTATATTTTCAAGTTTCACAAGTGTTGTGGTTTAGGAATGATATTCTCCAATTTAGTTTTCCCATTGAGACTCCAAACCATGCTACTGCTCACTTGCACCCTCCTTCCCACCCCCACAGGTGGCCAGAGAGGAGAATTGGAGGCACAAATGGTTGAGATAAGATCAATTTACTAGAAACATCAATGAGATAAGAAAACAAACAGTAACAGCAATAATAACAACAGAAATGTATGAAAGTGATTCATGTGCAAAATGCTCACTGAGCCTGACCCAACACAATGGCAGCCAGTGGCCCCCCACCCCAGCTGCTCCATCCACCACAGTTGCTTGACCTGAAGGAATCCCTTCTCCCCAGAAGGCTGTCCCTTTGCCCTGACTTCGGCAATGATATGAGGTGGTACAGAATAACCTCCAGGCCCTAGCCATGCTCCCTCCCACCTACTGCAAAAACTAACCCTGTCCTGGCTGGAACCAGGGGAACAAGACAGGCCTTGTCTTTGTTTCTCGACATGAAATCCATACTAGGCAGTGTTTGCATCACAGATAGTAATGCTTCATTTAGGCTTCTGGTTATATCTGTATATCTAACATCTCATGTGTCATAGCCACAGAAGTTCTAAACTTTGTGCTGTTTTGTGAGACTCTCATGCATGCATCATACAGGAAAAAAAAAACCAAACCCAAACTGATAACTAGATTGAGTCTTTTATTTATAAAAATCTTGATTTTTATATCCTTACAAAACAATGAGAAATTGCCTCTGACAACACAGAGCAAGATCAAATCCCTGGCATATTCTTTTCTCTTAATAGGAGACTGATCTGTTATGTATGATGTCTAGTTTTTATTATTATTTAGAGTTTGTTTTGTTCCCATTATACAAACAGTACCAGATCCATATCCTTTGATATATTAAAAAGTCTTCATTTCCTCTCACTGAAGAACACTTGAAAGCTGAGATGACTCTCTTCAAATGCTATTATTACCATTATTCTACTAATACCCTATTAAAAATATTGAGCCAAACAATTAGACAGTCTGCTCATTATGACAAAGGTTTACCACTCCAGGACTGGTGGGACGTATTATTTACTGATGTCCCAACTGAAGTTCAGTGACTGAACAGTAAAGACACCAATATAGCAAGCAGTTGTATATTGAGTTAATAGAAATAGGTTATTAATATATTACTCTTCTCAATATATTACTCTTAATATATTACTCTTCTTTAAAAGTCATTTACCCTCTTTAGGACAATTTATAATTTTCATTAACTGGAAAGAATTTAGCCACTAATATTTAGGCAGTCATTCCTCTTGTGAAAGGCTTTCTCACATTTACTTTCCAGAAAGTAAACTCATATTCACTTCTTTCTTTGTTTAAACAGAAACTTGGCAACACATACAATTTCTGTAGGACAGATTAACTAACCTGCTTAGAGGAATGCCTTGCAAAATCAAAACAGATCTAAAAATATAAATAGCAAAAATATCTTCTGGTAGAGAATTATATCTCTCTGCAGGAAAGACCCCCAGGTTTTTTTTGCAGTGTTGTCATGACATAAGATTTCTGAGCTCTAGAAACAATAGTTCAACAGCAAGGAATGTATTTCTACCAGCAAGCAGAACTGACATTTTGCAACGCAGAGGTTTCATTCAGGGGTTTTTACATCCTTCTCCATAAGCACTGTCACAGTTCTGACACTATAAAATATTGCATGGGAAGATAAAATATGCAGAAAGAAGAAAACACTTCTTTTCAATGTGCAGAAGGAATCTTTCTAAGAGAAGTCATTATTCAATCTATGGAGAGTGCTGATACATGAGGAAGCACATTATAACATTAAGAGAGCAAAAGTACTGGCTCTACTCTTCTCAACAACCGCAAAATTAGATAGCTTTGAAAAGCTTTACGGACTTGAGGATCTTTCAATTTTATTGAATGTACCTGTTTTCCTTTATAACAACATAGAATAAACATAACAAATTGAATTGAATTTTTGAATCACTGCAGACCTCCAGAACCCCCAGTTTTTCAAGTGAAAATAGGTGGAACCTCAGTAATTATTACCTCTAGGGGTGGGTACTTCTGAATGAAATATTATTAAGTTGGTTTATATTTTTACTATATTGGAAAAAATACATAGACTAGCATTACTATACCAGTAGTCATGATGATTTTTGATGCGGAATAGGAAAATAATGTTGTGTTAAAAAATACCTTTTATAAAACTGACTGGAAGAAATACAAACTCTCAGACAAGCCTGCAGTTCTAAGGAGAAGCAAATTTCACTGCTAAGTACAGTTTCAGCATGAATAATTAATTAAACTAATTATCTGAGAAAAATACCCCACATATTTGGTAGCATTATTGCAAAGAAAAGATGATTTAAAGCCATGAAATAACACCTTTGAAGTGCTTAGTTGGAGCAGAGAAAACAATATGTATGACGAAAGAAATATATCCATTTAGTCTATGATTTTAATGCCTGGTCTTCTCTTAGAAAATTATTTTACATATGTGCACTGAAGTTCAGGACTGAGACATTAGTGGTGGAATTTCATATCTGGGGTCCAAATGTCCCATTCTTTACAAAGTGCTTGAGCGCAGTCATTCTGGTTCATGATGGTTGGTTTGTTTCATCTGTGCAGTTTGTATTGAGAGCATTTGTTACCGTGGGAGACATATGTTACATTATGAGAAAGACTTGTAGGAGGTCCAAGAATTTTGATGGGTCTGGTCTTGAAAGCCTTTACTGTGTGGATCACAGAGATGCTAGCAAGTCTCTCACATGGCATGTACTGGTCCACGCTAAATTTGTAGCTGATACTGTGACTTGCAGAGTTGGGGTTGGTTTGAAGACAAAGAAAAGGGATTTGGGAAAAAAGCTTTCAGCAGGATCTTAGGTATAGGACCTTATACCTATGTATATTGTAATTAGGGCTGTGAAAATAAGGGCAAGTAGGGGTATGAATGATTATCCTGATAAGAAAGGAGGGGCATAGCAGAATCTCTAAACCCCCAAAAGACTAAGATGAAAATTGACAGATGCAGAAGGCAGTGGGTATCTGTATGTGGATTTTTTCTCTTAGCAGAATCATCTGCCTATATTGGGATATGTGTTAAATTCATTGGACTTTGAATAAATCTTGAGAAATTAAATCAAAGGATCAAGCTGCCTTTCTTTACAACTTTTGGTTTAAAACAGATTTCTGCAATTGTAAAATACCTCCCCACCCCCAGACTTCCACTTTGGATTATTTGATGCATAGCTATAGTCACTCATTTTCATTTAAGACAGATTTTGCTGGATATGCTCTGATTTAACAAGGAAATATTTCCATTCCTTTCATGAATCAGCAGCTGTTGCCATCCCTGACAGCTGGCTTAGTCGGGCTGAAGCACAAGCATGTGTTCATTGGATGATACTTCAGTTATTAAATCACTTGACTAATCATATTGATGAGTAATATCTCACATGCAATCCAGAAAAAATAAAATCAGCAAACAAACTGGCAGTGGCAGTGCAAGCCATGAGTTGGATCCACCAAAACCGGTTACAGGAAATGTGAGATGCCAGCTCTGAGCATGGCTGGGGAGCTGAGATAGAGAGCAAGAAGGGCACCAAAAACAAGGATCTGTATATGAAATTGATTGCTACAAATTCAATGCACAAGCAACTTACATTGAAGCTTCAATTTATTTTCTGGGGTTTTTTTCTTCTTCTTCTTCCCCCTCTTCCCCTTACTGAAAAATCTTTTATTCTGAAATTGTCTACAGTTCTACTTCAATGAAAGGAAACATTCAGGGTTCACAAAAACAGGTGCTGAGGCTGTTACAGAAAACATGAGCAATATAGTTGTACAGAAACCTACTGGTTATAGGGCCCAGAGGAAAAATGACTCATTAGCTGGACAGAGGACATCACTTTATTTATAAACAATGCCTTTGATCCCTCTCCCACTATTCTTCTGTGCAGGTGTCCAACAGTACACATGAGCCACCCAAAGAACTCGCAAGCCCTCATTAGGTCCACATGGAATTAAAAAGCCCTACTTTAGCTTGGAAATCTTGAGCCACAAGTGATCCCTAAACATTTTTTTCTTAGTCTGGCTTCCTAAGGAATGGAAGACATGCTGCCCTCAATGTTTGTGATATATATGCTTTTCCTCTCTTCTGCCTACCATTTTAGAAGATATTGGCTGAAATACATTATTGTCCTAAGTTTCATGAAGACCTTAGATCCTACAGCACAGTCTTTATTAGATAGAGTCCATCCGTGCAAGAAACATATGATTACAGATGTATAAAGACTCTCACATTATTCTAGAAGTATCAAAGGACGAGACATAAATTCCAAAAAAGGGAGGCTTCCTCATCTTTTACATTCATGAAAACTACATTTTTTAATCTGGAGGTTAGCTGAAGTAGAAAACTCTGAACACAGCAAGCAGATTTAAGTGCTGAATATTAAAAAACCCAGAAGTAATGGGGTTTTCAAGAGTTCTAAACATTAAAAATTTCCTATTGGCTGCAGTAAGATCAATTAAGTCAGTGTAAAATGCTCTGAATCCCTAACTCAGGCTGCTTTACCCCACTGAAGTTGTATATTGCAGCTCTCGGAAGCGAATGAAGAAAAGTTCTTTTCTGTAGGTATCTCCACCCACCTTAGTCACGCAGTATGAGTACAGACACCTGTAGCAGAATGTAAATAAGGCCATCTGATAAGGCTACATGTGACAGGAATTTTTAAACACCTGAATGGTGGCCTCATAACGTCGCTCTGCAGAGTTGAACTTCGGTGTTTACAGCCACAGTTTCACTGTGTTATAACGCCTTCTGGATTGTGATAAGTAACACACTTGCCAAAATATTTCTGGCCGCCATCTCCAGCTTGGCAGTTTGCAGTGGGTGAAATTCAACCCTCTTTCCTCAGGCAGAGCTCTTTCCACCTGGAGCAGCAGAAATGATACATAAATTATTAGTCTAGATTTCAATGCATTTTGTGCAGATCTTGCATTTTCAGAGTTTATAGCATTCAGATGAAACCAGTCGCATGTTGCTGCGAAAGGGGCAAATAGTATATACCTCTCAGATCAACCAGTAGTATAAGAAAATCACTCTGCCTCCCTCTAGTTTTATGAAGCACAGGCAGACACAAAGCAAATGCTTCCTTATTCTTACTGGGCAAGCATGTCCAGTCTTAGATTTAATCAAAGTGTTAATCCTTGGAGATTTACACAGTGCGATATTGTATTCAGCATTGAACATGAAACTACTAAGTGCCACAAATACCCGTTACCAGTAATATGTTCCCCAGGGATCCTCAAAGAAGCACAGACTGCGGAATGAATGGGCTACTTGTTGCCCTTGGTCACACCTGTGCGAGCCCTGCTAATTCAGATAACAGCGCCTTAAACCAGGGGCGCCAGGAGTGAGAGTGGATGGAAAAGGTTAATGAGACTGATAACACTACAAATATTTAAAAGAAATGTCTCTTGTTTGGAGTGCTCAAGAATTTGGGGCTCTTTCTCCCTCCTTTTGACAGATCCTGGCAGATGCTTGTCATAATAAAATTTGCTAAAAAAAAATCAGTGATCATTAATGGTAACAGATAGAAGTTATTATTTGTAAACAGGATTTATATAAAATCACAGAACTATTAAGGTTGAAAAGATGTCTAAGATCACCGTCTCCAACCATTAACCTAGCACTGCTATGTTCACCACTAAGCTTTTACCAAGCTATATGGTGTGAAAAAATAACCATGCACAATGTACTTCATCTTAAGATGAAGGGAACACATCTCTTGATAAAATGGAGACCAAGTCCTGCATCCCGTTCAGAGTTTGCCCCATGGTGTTAGATAGTGCCGGCTGAAAGTAATGTCCTCAGATGGTCTCTGCTGACTGTTCAGTGTTATGATGTCATCTGTTTGCATGTGGATTGCTTTTCCTGAGTTTTGTTGGAGCAGAACCTATGCTTCTCTCAGTCCTGGATCTGTGTCTGAAATGGTTTCTACTGATTAAGAGCATGCTGGAAGGAACGGTGCCCATCACCAGACACAGGGGGTGCTGGGGTCCATTAATTTTCTTTAAGGCATCCAGAAGACTTTTTTGCTGAGAACCAGATAACTTTCCACTGTCATATTCCCCCTTATCTATTTTCCCTGGAAAGACTAAGAAAAACTAGAAAGACTAGGAAGACTCTTTCCTTGAAAGACTTTTTCCCTACAAAATAGGGAAATTGAGGATCAGACAAAAATGGAGCCATGCTGTGGCCATCGTGGACAAAAAGATCCATGAGTAGACAAAACTCTCATATGCCTCAAAACCTACTGTAACTGGAAGTAGGAGGTAAGAAGAGGCAGTTTTGGCCACATTGTTAATCTCTGTCATGTAGTCACTCACTTCTCTTCTAGGATCAACAGTTTTGAAAAACATTACCTGTACTTATTACACAAGAGCGTAGCACAGTTAATTCATATCCCCAAACTGCTTCCTAGTGAAATATAGGTTACAGACACATACTTTTTTTTTGAAACTAAATAGCCACAACTATATTGCTTTGTATATTGAAATTATGAATGCAACTCCAAATTAAGAAAATTTGTAATTGCTTTAAAGAAAGTAATATAATTTTAGTTTGTTTATTAAACTGTTCTTTCTTTTAGTTTCTTGACAATAATAGCCCTCCAGTCCTTTAAAGAATTTTGCTCTTGTTGCTGATTTTTAATGTAAACTATCAAACATTCTGCCTGTCTCTATTTAGCTCCCTGTACCAATGTTCTTATTCATAAAGGTAAATTTTCAAGAGTCACTAAGGTTATGTCTCTGCTAATCAATGATGCAGATTCAAGACCAAACTGGACGGGGCTTTGAGCAACCTGGTATAGTTGAAGGCTCCATGCCCGTGGCAGGGGGGATGGAACTAGATGATCTTTAAGGTCCCTTCCAACACAAGTCATTCTATGTTCCTGTGAGATTTTCCTTCATTTTGTCTTTTGATTTGCATATAATGTTTTTCACTTGTATATGAAAAACAGAGTCTGAATAGGGGCTTTCTGATCATCCCAATCGCTATGACTATTTTGTCAAGCTAATAAAATTTTTCCATTTGCATATCTGTGTATTTTGAATAGTTTGAATTCCTCAGAACATTTTGAAGAAACAAAGAGACAAAGAAAAATTCTTAAACTGAAACACTTAACTCCAGATTTCATTGTGTGTATAACACTTATAGCCTGTTAATTATTTTAGCACTGAGTATGTACTCCATATTCATTTACATGAGGAAACACTACCAGAGATCTACATTTCTGTAGAATGTTATTTCCACTGAAAGAAAATTCTCAAAGTAAAAATGTTTTGTAGAAGCAAACTTACCTAACTGAAATTTCAGTTATATGTCAGATGCCATTGTAAATATTAGGAGTAATTATTTTGATTTTGCATTTCAGAATGCTATTTTCTCTATTATGCATACATATGCAAAAGAGATGATAATAACAAAAAATAAAGCAAAACATAATTCACTTGGAAACATTTACTTCAAAGCTGCAAAGTAATTTGTTTTTATTCCAATACAAAGTCAAAATAATTTTGTTGTGAGGTTTTCTCATGGGATAGAAATGTTCAGGTTTGACCAGCCATTCTACGAATTTCAGAATTACAGAGGAAAATGTTAAAATTATCATTTTACAGGAAAAATGTGTAATAAGTTTTCAAACTTCTATTGTATTCTTAAAAAAAAAAAAAGTCTCCTTAATAGGTACAGCTCACAAAGAACTATATGCAAAATGCCCTCTAATTTTCAGGGCTCTGGAGAAGCAACATTTTTTACAGCTATAGCCAAGTGTGGTTACTGATGGACAGTTTCAGTTTTTTCACACAGAAATGGAAAGACCAGAATTAATGACTACTTTGGAAAATATGGTCTGAAACATTAAAAAAGTGATGGTATTTATCTCAGTGTGCTGCTGAGTGTCTCCTCCTCAGCTTCCAGAGATGTCAAGCCAGTCTCCCAAACTGTCAAATCAAATCCTGCTGACTGATTATTGTGCCAGATATTAGCAACTTAATTATAGCAACTAAACTTAGTACGTGCCTAGGGAAACACACACTTTCAGACCTTGACATATGATCCACAGAAATCAATAAATAATGCCAAACATATGCTTTCTGTTTGTCAGTAATAAAAGAAATTGTTGTTGCAATCCAGACATCAAATGACAGTGCCAAAACCCCCTTCAGTAATACGTATACATTCTCCAAACACTTTAAAGCTACACCAGCAAACATGCCCAATGTCACCACCGGTATGCAGTTTACTAACTAGGTGATGCTTCAATATTCTTTCTGTATGAATACTTCCTTTTTGGGATTTTTTGTTTTGTTTTGTTGTTTGTTTTTCTTTTTGAAAGAAGAGAGCTATAGTTTCAAAATGCAATCAGCGTTTCCTTCAGCACTCTGTTAAAAATTAGCAAGCCAATTTATTCTTTGGTAGAACTTCACTGACTTTGGTGAATTTAAATCCGGGATGATGTTGGCCCCCCAAGAAGGGTGGGAAATATTTGCAGTAGAACTTGAGAAATACACACACATCTGATTCACTTTTGTTGCTGCTCATTGTTTGGTCAATGATCATTGAAAGGTTCATTGCAATTTGAAATAAAAAACCCCAATGATTAAACAAAGTTCCAAACAGACCTGAACCAATTCATTTTTTCAGCCTGTTTCAGGTGAAGTTAATTTGAGAAATCGGATTGAAAAATTATATACTAATTCAAGGAGAATCAAAAGCTCCACATACAACTGTATGAAAAAGAAAATAAAATAATTGAAATCCTACAAACTAAATATATTTTTTTTCATTCCATTGTATTTAGTAATTTTTAATGAAACCAATACTGTGTAAAAGAAATCATACCCACAAGTACAAAAAAAGGCCAGTAAAGTGAAGAGTGTTTAGGTGTCATCAGAATATGCAGGGCCATGTCCATTTCTTTTATAATACTGGTTTATTAAAGGATAACTTGGCAGGATTTATGCCACACTTACCTCAGTAACTCTGAAAATGGTAACCTTGAGAAATCTCAATCAGCAGCCATTCCCAGTGCCTTTTAATTTACCTAAATCCTGATTCTCATTTCTGTGAAGATTTTATCATTTTAACTGGCTAAATCAGCCGTTGGGAAAGATAGAAATAAATACTAATTAAACACTGTTGAAGTAATGAACTGCAAGGCTTCTCTTTTCAATGACAGATACACTAATTAATAAAGGTGACATTTCCTTAATATTAGATAACAATTTTTTTTACCCCTTTAGCTATGCACTGTCCTGTGTAAATCTTATTGACTTTTCTCTGAACGATGATATTGACTGCATGTCCAAATTGTAAACATGAAAAAAAATGTTTCCAGCTCAGCAGCACAAATTTAGGTGATGAAAGTGAGCTCAACCTCCTGGTCAGGAAGAGGAAGTGATAGATATCTTTCTTCCTGCACTTAATGAAATAGTTTGGGAATGAAGAGATAACACATTAGTCCCATCTCTTCCTAAATAAATAGTGGATGTCCTTTTCACTGTGGTGAGAGATACAACAGGGACTGTTTTCTCACGGAGCTCAGCAGCAAGCTGCATAAGCTCTACGCTTTTGGGAAACCAAGCTCATACACACCAACAGCATGTGAAATTAACCCAGAGTCTCTCTTGAATTTTGCATCCTTTGAGTTGAATTATTATGGACTATTCTGCTGTACTGGCTTTCATAATATAATGTTTCAGATATGGCCTCATATGTGTGAAGAGGTAAATGAGTCATACCCAGTTCTGCCCACTAGTAGTGAGCATGGCTGAGAGAAGAATTTGCCTCAGGCCTTATGTCTGAGTATGGAAAAGCACACATTGATGAGGTTTCAAGCATGGAGCGAAAGAGTTTTGAACCATGAAGACTGGTTTCTTACTAGCAAGGCAATCCAACATTAAACATATGGGATGGGGACAGCCCAAGTTTTCTCCTGGGTTTATCAGCTTATGTTTTATTCAAGAGTTGACACTGCCACAAGGATGCAAGGAATTTAGTGGGCAAGAACAGAGCAGAAGAAAGGGGCTAGGGGTTGGTTTGTGGAAAGCAGGGTGAAGTGGAGGAGAAACAGCAGAAGGACTGCCTGAAAAATGCCTGGAAACCCCTTCATTTGAGGAAATCTGATGCTCTTCATTTCTTCAGAGGTAGTAAAAACTAATATGAGTACAGTTGACTTGTTCTTCTTAGAGATAATTTGGAAAACAACCAAACTTAGTATGGCCCTCAAATAGGAGAGCACATAAACACAAGAGGAAACATTAACAGCTGTACTGACTGCACGGAAATCTAAAATGAAAATGCCTAACTCAGGACCAAAATGAGGAATGGATTGCACCTCAGGAACTGAAGTTCTATGGTTTTTTGCAGAAATTGGAATTCATTAAAAGCCTTGCAGAAAATGAGGTATTTATCATGCTAAGCAGTGTCTACAGATGTAAATCAGTTCTTCAGACACTTAATATGCTGAATTCTCACAGAGATCAATGAAATTGACTTGGCAGCCAAGTGGATGAGGAGGGGGCCGTGCTGAGAGTAATCAAAAGACTTTTAAATGGTTCCAGGGAGCATGAACAACCCAGAGAGTGGTGAACAGGAGTGGGCAAACAGGCATGGCACAGCAGTGAGGGTGTGGCACAGCAGTTTGCAGGGCAGTTGGCCCAGACAGGGAAAGCAGGAAGGGCTCCTTGCTGACTATCTGGGGGCAGCCAATAGAGGTAATAAACACAGACTCAGTAGCTGGAAGGAGAAGCAAAAAGATCCTTTCAACCCCAGTCTTATTAGCGTATTATTTTAGGCTTCCTCAGTTCCTCACTTATGGTGTTGATGCCCCATAAAACTCCATCTCTGGAAAACTCTCCAGTCTAATAATGCCCTCTGATTACTGTATGCTACTGGTTGTTCAAAATGGCAGCAATGAAATAACAAAGATAAGTCCAAGGCAATTAAAAGAGGCTTCATGGCTCTGGAATGATTGGAGCACAGGTAGCAATTCCTCAATCCTTCCAGTAACAAGGAATAATATTGATAAGAATAGGCAGATCCATTCGGTCAGTAAGTGGCTCCAAGTTTGGTGTAATCAGAAAAATTTGGGTTTTTTTGTTCACAGGATGTTCTACTCAACACATGGTCTACTGACATCTGAAGACATGTACCTTTTGAGAGGGTAAAGAGTTCTAGTGCAGGATCCAGTGAGGCTTGTTGACAGGGCTTTAAGCCAGCTTGGAAGGGGGAAATGGACAAAGCCAGGCTCACCAGTGATGAGCAATGGAATGGTGTGCCAAAACTTGAAGAAAGGAGCACTAATAGGATCCGTCAGTCTGCCTCATGAGATATTGGCTACAATGTACCACACCTGAAATGTTTCTACACCAATGCACGCAGCATGAGGGAAAAACAGGAGGAACTCAAGGCATTGGCCCAGTCCCAGAGATTTCACATCACTGCCATAAGTGAAACCTGGTGGGATGAGTCCTGTGACTGGAGTGCCCTGTTGGATGGTTACATTCTCTTCAGGGGGCACAGGCAGGGCAGAGGAGGCAGAGGGGTGGCACTGTGTATAATAGAAGGGTTAGAATGTATGGAGCTCACAGTTGGCAATGGCACAGTTGAGAGCCTCTGGGTAAGAATCAAGGGGCAAACAAATCATGTGGATGTCATTGTGGGAGTCTGCAATGGATCTCCAAGCCACGACGATGGCGTCGACCAACCATTCTTCGAGGAACGAAGGGACACTTTTGAGTCAACTACCCTTGTCTTTATGAGGGACTTTAACTTGCTAGAAATTAACTGGGAGCATCACCACCACACAATCAGTACAACCCGGGCCAGAAGATTCAAAAAAACTCTTCTGGAACAGGTCCTGAGGGAGCTGACTGAGAGATGTTCTCCTTGATCTGCTGCTTGCCAATGGAGCAGATCCTGTGAGCAAAGTGGAGATACATGGCCATCTCGGGCACAGCAACCACAAAGCAATCGAGTTTAAAATCTTTGTTGACAGGAGGAAAAGTTCCAGCAAAACCTCACCTCTGGATGTGAGGAGAGCAGACTTCAGGATGCTCAGGGAGTTAGTAAGTAAGATCCTCTGGGAAAATGTTTTTGCAAGTGCTGGGGTCCATCAGTGCTAGTCACTTTTTAAACACCACCTCCTAAGAGCACAGGAGCAGCAATTCCCAAATATTGGAAGTCAAGCAGGTGAGGTGGAAGGCCAGCTCGGTCAAGCAGCGATCTTCTCTTGGAAATAAGGCAAAAAAGGAAGGTGTGTGTGACTGGTGAAAGCAAGGTCAAATGACATGGAAAGAATACAGAGATGCCAGATTCTGTACCTGGGTTGGGGCAACCCTGGATATACGTACAGGCTGGGGAATGAGGTGCTGGAAAGCAGTGCCACAGGAAGGGACCTGGAGGTCCTGGTCGATGGCAAGTTGAATCTGAGTCAGCAGTGCCCTGGCACCCAGGAGGGACAACCCTGTCCTGGGGGGCATCAGAAAAGGCATAACCAGCTGGTTGAGAGAGGGGATTGTCTCACTCTACTCTGCACTGGGGCAGCCTCACCTTGAATATTGTGTGCAGTTTTGGGCACCGCAGTACAAGAAAGATATTCATCTCTTAGCGAGTGTCCAAAGGAGGGCAACAGAGACGGTGAAGGGCCTTGAGGGGAAGCCGTATGAGGAGCGGCTGAGGTCACTCAGTCTGTTCAGCCTGGAGAAGAGCAGACTGAGGGGAGACCTCATCACAGTCTACAACTTCCTCGTGAGGGGGAGGGGCAGGCACTGATCTCTTCTCTGTGGTGACCAGTGTCAGGACCCGAGGGAATGGCCTGACGTTGTCAGGGCAGGTTTAGGTCTGATATTAGAAAGAGGTTCTTCACCCAGAGGGTGGGTGGGCACTGGAACAGGCTCCCCAGGGAAGTGGTCACAGCACCAAGAACAATACTCTCAGACACATGGTGTGACTCTTGAGGATGGTCCTGTGCAGGGCCAGGAATTGGACTGCAATGATCCTTGTGGATCTCTTCCAATTCAGCATATTCTGTGATTCTGTGATTCAGTGAAAATATAAATCACAGGTTCAAACTAATCTATCTAATTTAGATCCATTCTGCTGACATGTTACAATTGGTTGAAAGTCCAAAGTGTGTCAAAAATTAGCTTTTCAATGCTGACTGTACAATAACTGCCTTTTACTGTACTTTATCATTTATGTACATATGGCTGCTCATAAACTATGTATCTGGAAAAACCCACATGTATAGGATATTTTATGAGCATTTCCAAAAAATGGGTGATACTTGGTGCATAATTAGGCAAAGACAATGTCCCACTTTTCTCTCACATCAATGTAGTACAACTGGTGGAACAATAATGTTGTTCTGGGATATGTACGTGATGCTGATCTATCTATTTTGATACTGCCACAAATACCATATTTCAGAACATGCTACAAACATCCTTTCTTTGAATTATCAAAAAAAACGTGTGTGATACTGGCTGAGTGTGTCATGTTAGTAATGTGTAAGTAGGACTGGTGTTTAGATAAACAAATCCGTTTTAGTATACAGAACCAGATAAAAGTGCTGATACATATCTGCATGGATAGCCACCTATTACTAAGTGTATGTTTTTAAACAAACTTCCTAACATGGATATACAATTAGAGTTGGCACAACTTTTGATAAAGTGATTTTACATTTCTGTTCGAAGAATTTTGGCCATTTGGCACTCTATTGTCTCTCAACTCCAATATACTTAATTTTTAACGTTTCTATACTCATATTAGCACAGGGTATCCCGATCCTGTGAACTTTATTAACCCATTAACTTCCATTCAGTAACTTAAGTCTACTTAAAGGAATTCCTTATGTGAAAGGGCTGCAAAACCAAACCCATTCAAGGCTTGTCTGCATTGCTTAAGCTCAGACTGTGCATAATTCACAACAATTCATTTGAACTAATTTAGTTGCAAAAGAAATGTGTTTAGTATGAACTATTTTGAAGGGTTTAACTCAAAATTTATATAGTATTTTGACACCCAAACTGACGTACTTAGTTTTCATTATCATTTTAGATATTCATTAACCTCAAATAACTAACATAGATCACCATGTTAAGATTTACATGTTAGTGGGCTTTTTCTCTCTTTCTGTCTCTATGCCTATTTTGCTTAAAGGCAGCCTAACCTTAGTGCTGTCACCTTATTGTTGCCAAACAGATAGCTTAGTTACGGATGAAGAAGAAATCATTCAAGTTTATTCAGGTAGGGCCACAATAGCATATCCTGAACCATGGCAATATTAGCCTGGAACATTTCCTCTGAATAGCCTTGGCTATCAAAGTTTAGGATGTAAACTTTATGTTTTTCCTATGCTCATAGCTCTCAGTGTGATCACAATTACAGATTTCTTTGCAAAAATATATGAATATAAGTAGGTTTTCACAAGTATCATTGTATTAGTATAGATCACTGTCATAGGTTTAGCCCCTGTGCTTTCTGCACAGTGTTATCAACCCATAAATTTTGCTACTAATTAGGAAGAGTTTGCACAGACAAAACAGATCACTTTAAAATGGGGGTAATACTAAGATTTATTGCTACACTACAGAACTAAGGGGAATACTTATATATATATACATATATACATACAACTCTAACTAGTTTTCTTATAATAGCACACTTATATATGTACAAATGCCCCTCCTCTCTCCCTCAAAAACAGTCCAGAGGGAGAATGAGAAGGGAGGGAAAAAAAAGTCTTTAAGGTAACAGTTCCATATCTCTGTAGCTCGAACCTCTCTCTCTTCACTGGAATGCAGAGAAGTTTACTCCCACCTTGCTGCTTGCTTACAGCTGCTGAGGGTTTTTTATCATGTCGTCACTACAAGATTCAGGGCTCTATGGAGGTTTCTTCCACGAGGAGTTTCAGGGGGGTTTTCACGGACTCACCACCCCTCGCCGGGATCACAGGGGTTCTGGGTCTCTTTGGCTCAGTCCACACCCAAGAACACTTCCTGATGCTGTGCTTTGCTGCTTGTAGCTTCTTCTCTTTTGCCCTCTGGAATTCTCCTGACTTTCTGCTTCTGGCCAGACGCCCAATCTTGGCTCTCGGCCGCGGCTGGTTACTCCAACTTCACCACCGCTCCCCACTCGCCATTACACCTGGTCCACGCTCGCACCAGGCCCCTCCTACGGGGGGGCTTCGTGTAAGGCTTATCTTTTGGACAAAGTCCCAAAGTCATCAGAGGCACACAGCCTCTCAAAGGAGAATTTACTCAACTTCTTTCTCATTCTGTGGCTACAATTCCTCTGCAGCTTGCTGCAAACAGTTCAAGTGATCCAGTCTTGGCCTCCAGCCATCGCTGCCCTCCCCGGACTATCCAGGCCTCCGGGGGAAGAACTCACACGAAAGTCCCTTCTCTCCACATCATTTCCACAGGTGGCAGGGGTTTAGTTTTAAAGTCTTTTCCCCTGCTGGAGGGAGAGAGGCGAGGGAAGGACTCCCCCATACCTCTGCACTTTCTCCACCGACCTTGGCAGCTGCATTGTTATCTCTTGCTTTCTGCCGCTCCTCTCGGGGCTGGAACTCCTTCTGTCTCAGCTGAGCAGTTTTTCTTTGGAGTTTCTTCTCCACTCTGCTACTTGCTTCAGCCGGAGGCTTCGGTGCCATGCCTGCCCCTGGCCCAAGGCCAGGGGCGGAGGGCTCTGGCCCCCCACTCGGGGAGGCCTCGCCGCCTCACATACATCATGGCTCCGAGTTCCTTCTGCCCCACACACAACTACAACAATGACAACAACCCTTCTTTTCCGGTTTGAGTTAAATTATGTAATTCGTAGAGACGTCACAGAAGTCTCTAATTGGCTACCTAGCCGGAATTTCACCTGGAACTAACCATCTTCTACTCTAAAACTGAGGGGGATGGGCTAAACCATGACAATCACATTCATCTAAAACAGATTTTGAACATTACTTAGATATATTCTAAACATTTATTTCGTTTTCTATTGCCTGAATCATTTTTTATGAAATATCATCTTCCCCATAGAGGATATAAGCTTTTCTGGTTTTAAGAGTTCAAAGCAAAGCTACTATTGCTCTGTTTATTCTTTTGATTTTAATGAGTTTTATAGTTCCAAAATATTGTCTACTATGAACGACTGCAGAAATTCTCTTTGTGAACAGAAAGAGGTGAACGTGTTGTTTTGATAGCTCGTTATAAACATGTTCCATACAGAAAAATAATAATAAAAGAAACTCATTTCACATTTAGACAACAAATCAGTTAGTGTCTGGTCTCGTAGACCCTGAACTCAACACAGAGAAGAAAAAGATTGTCAATTTTGCAGCCCAACCAGCCCCCTTAGTTTTCCTGTTCTAAATTAGAGAATCATTTGGAATTTGTATTCTACTCATTGCTGAAACTGGGATTGGGATTCAATTAGAAAAGCATGCATCTATTGCCAGTCTTTTTTTGCACTCCAAAACATCCAGACTAGTCTTCAGATGCTCATTTTGAAGATCTCGGGTCTCTCATCAGTCACATCTGTCTGCCCATATGAGTATATTCTTTTTGGAAAGGAAGAAACCTGCATGACCATTTTCTCCTTTACGTGCTGCAAAGACATTAAACTGGTCTATTGACTTTCATCACAATTTGATATGTGGGAAAAGGACATTTCCTTATTCATTTCTTTACACCAGTAGATTCACTTCTGCTGTTTAGTACTTTTTGTGAAAAGAAGGCTAACAATTTCCAGGGATTTTTACACCTTCAAATTGTTGGGTTTGGAACAGGTTATGATTTTTAAAAGCTAAGTACTAGTCAGAAAATAATTTCTGATCAGAGTACAGAGCATTCTAAAATTACAAAGACTTACAAAGTCCTAGAACAGGTATACACAGATTTTCTTCAGCCATCCTACTAAACTACAGTAAAAGTACTTCCCTGTTTCGTAACCAGTGAAGCGTGAATGGTATAAACTTTTAAGATATGTGTGCAGTGCATGTTGTTGGAAGGAAAAGGCAAAGCTGCAGGGTAACAACTGAATACAAAATTTACCTTTTTCACTTACACATTTACATCTAAGGGTTCTGCATTTAATGGAAAGGAATAACAGAAAGGAATATATTACTTTCTTCACTTTACTGACCTTCAAGCATTTTCTTAGGGGACACTGCTTCATGTATAATAAAGTCTGTGAATGATGATGTGAGAGCAACTCACATCTCCCAGAGATCTGCAAGATAAAAACCAGTAGAAAACTAATGTTAGAAGAGGCTATTCATTTATTTTTGAGACTGTGCCTCATCTTCAGGAGAAAACCTATAAGGTTTCTAAACCCATGACTTTTAAGATCCATTTCTTCTCCTACAAATGTGTATTAAAGAACAAGATAAATTTCATCGCATTTTTTTTCCCAAGGTCTAATTATGGCAAAGCTTACAAAGAAGATCTATATAATCTTTATGATTTACTAAAGAACACTAGTGTTTTTTCAGCTACCCCTTTCTCTTTCTACCATGTCATGTTCTTAATGGCAGTAGTCGGGCAATACTTAAATAATTGCAGCATGCTACTTAACTCTTGGAATATACTCTGCGCATAAGACATGGCACATATATTTGACTGCACCTAGGTTGGAAAATGTTTGGGCTTGTTTTCTTCAGTCAAGAAAATAATTTCTTTGTTGTTGATGTTGATGTCTGCTCACCACCATTTCCAGCTCTAATACTCATTTCAGCTGTGCTGATCGTATTACTTGGTGTTTGCAGCATGGACTATACCACAGTGAGTAGACCTCTAAGCTAACTCTAGTTGTGTCTTATCCAAACTGGAAATTGCATAGTTTTGTCAAGACATAATTGAGCCTAAATGCACCCTTTTTAAAAATTATTTGGCGTTCAGAGCTATCCTAACACAGCTGTGCTACATCAAGGCACAAATTAACATCTCCAAACAATTCTTCATTGTGGATGCATTAGATCAGGTCAGGGCTAGCTTTGGAGTCTCCTTCATTGCATAATTTAGGGAAATTTAGTACGTAATGTGAGTTAGGCAAACATCAGGCTCATGCAACTTCAGGCTTTCCTCAACTATATAACAAAGAGTAAGAACATCTTGCAAGTCTTGTGGATTGACCTATTAGACTGAAGTGTCTAGATCCTGCCTGAATTGCTCTTCATATACCTAACCATCTTGTCTGAATCTAGACCTATATTCACAGTCATACAATATTCACAGCAAACAATAAATGTCAGGGTTTGTTGGGTTTTTTTCAATTGTGAAGATTTATTAACTGTAATTAGAGAACATCTGACACCTCAAGGCACATACTTTAGTGTCCTACAAAAGCACCTTCTTGCCTGCCTTCTTATAAAATAGGAAACCAAAAAGATTTCTGTTTTTGCTTTGCATGCGAAAGTTCCTTGTTTAATTATTAATATTTCACCCCACATGTATCTCATTCTCTTTCTAGTCCTCTTTTCAATTGTATTTATCACTTCTGGATATAAATATTGTTAATTGAACTCCAGTTTGGCGAGTTAAAAAACCCAATAATTTGAAAAAACTTACATCCAAGAATGCAAGATTTCTGTCAAATGATTTAGGGTGGGCTTTTTCCTGCTTCTTTTGTCAAGCCTTTTCATTAAATAAAGTCATACATAGATTAAACATCAAACATCAGTGAATTGTGTAATGAAGTGGGATGATTTCTGAGTCACTACTAGAACACCCCATGATTCATTTACCAAAACTTGAAGAAAGCTCTTAGTGGCACAAGGGACAACTGCAAAGCACTGTACTTCACCACTACCACACCAGTTCAATAAACTTCTATGACCTGTATTTAAAAGATGAGATGCTTTTGCTGGTAGATCTGCAATGACCAAGAAGCAGTACAGCTCATGGGAAAGTTTGAGCATGTTGATCACTCACACAGTAGAGAGCAACTACAGAAATTTCATTACAAAGTGCAGCGGCACAACTGGGAAGTGGGAGAGCCAAAAAAAGACTGCAAAGATTTAATAAAGCTGATCAGAGGATCAGAAATAACTAGAAATAAAATTGGATAAAGATGGGGAGATAAACAATAAAAGATCCCTAACTTTCCTTATGTTAGTGAGCTCAGAGAATAGCTTAGGAAAGCGGGATAGAAGTTTCATTTTCCAAAAATACATTTGGATTTCTTGTGACTTATGTCATTAATCTTGACTAATGAAATCTTACTGCATGAAAAATAAAAGGGGTTTGTGTGTGTTTGTGTATGTGTGTCTAGCTATTACTGTGATTTAAAGTGAGAGAGAACAGAATTCCCATGAAGAAACAGCTACAAATTAGGCTCTGCTTACCTATACCCTCTGCCATTCTCTAGCTTTGTCCTCAGAAAAGTGGTAAGAATCTAAAATGTTATAAATCCTCATGCTAGGGATATGTACCCCTAGATTCTTTTCACCTTAAGGACATCTAAATCCATTGTTAGAAAACAGTAATGTCTTATCCCAACTGCTTTCACTGTTGATGTGACTAATCAGTGCTAAGTGATCAATGAATGGATTTGCTCTTGTGTAAGATACCTTCACATGGAAAAAAAATAATTCATGCTGGACTGCAGAGATTATAAACAGTTATTACCAGTCTCATGCTTATGTACCAGTTAGATTGTCTTTTAATTTAGCTGTAAAAAACTGTGTTCCCTTTCTGCAGTTAATGCCTGTCCAGCAGGGAAACACATTCACATACCTTTTTCACAACTCTACCACTGGTAGTATTTGAACAGGTAGCATCACTTAGGTGTCAATCAGGATAGTGACTACATCGTGTCCTCTTGTACCAAGACGGAAGTTTGTATGCAGGTCTACTGAGACTGTGTTTCACAAGTGCTGTTCTATTCTTTTAACTAATTTTGAAATCCATCAACTTAGTTTGACATCATCTCTGCTACTGTTTTCCCAAGGAACAACTGAGCTTCAAATCTTGGCAGAGATACACCAAAAGAAAAGTAGAGTTCAAACACTGAGAATGGAACAGGAAAGTTCCAAGTTCCAAGTTGAGGGCTTTTTCTAAAATACTTTTACTGTGCTTTGGAAACCGTATTTATAGATTGTCACACATTTTGAGCACAAACACTGTCCACGTTTCCCATGGCACATACATTCTGAATTAGCAAGAGAATTTTAGAACATTTTGAAATATCTTTTAAATGTGAATTCTCATTTTTAACAAATGTAGACTGGATCATGGAAAGCTTTTCAACTACAACAGGTTCATGTCCACACGTCCATGTAAGAAAGACAAAGTCTAATGATGTAAGAATTATCTACCTGCAAAAGTCATATCATGAAAGATGAGCTGTGAATAGGAACCTCTGTTTCAAAAATCTCAATATCGTATTCTGGATGAAGTACATAATTTCCCGTTTAATGTATTCTATTTTGAAAACAACTTAAATAGGAGAAAAATCCCCCTCTTCTTTTTGAGAAAAACAGTGTAAGACAGTAATCACCACTACTATACTGATTTGACTGTATCTTTCTGCTGTAGATGAAGAAATTCCTATGTGGGAAATCCCTATGTTGCTTTGCTTATGGAATTGGAAAGAAAAGAAGGTAAATAATTATATCTATTCTTAAACACTTAAGATGTCTTCAGTCATTAAAACAGTAGTGACCTTAAAAGCATCTAGATAGACAGAGAACACAAACAACAAATGCCTTGGAGGATTTTTACTTGTTTCTCTTTACTCTTGCCCAAATTCCTGATTTACCTGTGCTAAGTGTCATTAGTAATATTTTGAAATCTCAAAGGCCTTTTAATCAACTTTATTTATTAGAGCTTCAGAAGGCTCGGGTTTCTCTTGTTGTTTGTATCATTTTAGAATCAGCTGATCCACCTTATTTTTTTCTGTTAGGGAGCTGGCACTGTCTTGGTCCTTTCTATATAGTCCTGAGGAATATATCTACCCCAGTATATGGTTCTACATTCTCATCTCCAATTTCCTTTTACATTGACCTTAGACCAGAGTCTGCACGATATGAAACAGACTTCTCATTACAGCTGTGTAAATTCTCATCTTCAGTTGGTGTAAAATCTCCTAGAATCTTCAGTGGGATTAGGATTTCATACAGGTTTTGGTAAAAGACATAGTCAGTGTCTCAAAGACATAGTAAGACATGAAACACCTCTTATGAACCACAAAAAGATTTTTCTAAGAAGTTAACACTAATACTTTATGGTGACAATAATACATATTTGCAGCTTCTGACCTTCTTACTAATTAAATACAAGTATTTTGATATGTAATTTGTAGCATTTTATTGGCAGTTCTGAAAAATCAATGCAGCATATCATAATATAACTTCTAACTCTACATTTTCCATACATATTTTAGTTATGGCTATTGATGTCAATGGGACCAGAGTGCAAGCAACTGGGTGAAAGGTTTGGTCTCAAAAGATACAAGAGCATAATTTAGCTTTCACTGCTTGAATCACTCTGTGGAATTTTTGTTTTCCCTCATTTTATTAACTCATCAGACCTTCTATATTGAATGCAGAAAAGAAGTTGCTTGCAGACTAATGAACAAGCCTTGCCAAGTATAAACTTACAGAAGAGTTACTCATTTAACTGGTTCATATTCATCAGGAAACCATGGCTGTGTTCTTATTAGCAGTCAGTTGTTCATACTTTAATAAACTACTCATCAGTGTTGATATGAAACACATCTTTCCATTTTTATTCTGTCATGCTTTGAGCAATGCTTAATACATAATTCCAGTCTCTTAATCACAGAGTTGTTATAATGTACAACAGACGATCAGGATCACCAAAGCCAGAGACAATGAGGTAGAATGGAACCTACCTCTGAACTCGTATAATAAAATTCTGTCTATGCTAACATAACACCAATTGCAAGTTATTAGATACTGTGGATCACAACCCTTATTATAATGAGTCTTCAGTACAGGGGAGGCCATTTGGGGAGACCAGGGATGATTTTGACAGGTGGAGATTTTGCTGTATTTGTTAATTAATATTTATACAAATAGCTTAACACAGGTAGTTAAAAAAACTTTTTCCTGTGTTGATATTAACTTTTTTATTTATGTTATGACAGATGTTAAAAAAGAGCTCTGCTAATAATACCCTTTTTGGCTGGGACTCCGTTCTTTTTCATAGTCTCAAACCAAAAGGGGTCCCTTAGCTGCCGTAAACCTAAATGTGGATCTTGAATTTGAAAACCATTATTGAGGCTCTGCTGTTGTAGAGAATTAAAGGCTAATCAGCTTTTTGTAGGCCAGCATGTTTATCTGTGCTTTTCAGCAACTCAGAACACCATATGGTTTTCCATCATGTTATTTTACAGAGCTGTTTTTGAACTCCTCATCTTGAGATTAAAACCAAAGTTTAGCCGACCCACACTAAATAGTTGGTTTTTTTGCCAGCTTTGCTGTGGCTAAATGGTCTGTAAGACTGGTATCTGCTCCTTTCACTTGTACTTAGTACTTCTATGCACTAAACATGCAGAAAATGATCTCATCAAAAGAAGTCTGACATTCCAACGCGGCTTTTGCAAGACTTTCAAAACATAAGCATATGTTTTTCTGATACATATTTTGTGCCAGAAATGCTGTAACAGTCACCACCTCTGCAATATTTAATAGCTCAATTAATTTAAAACCTCTTTCAACATTTTTGCTGCTAGTAAACCTGTTATACTTTTAAATAAAATATTGATCTGATCAGCATGGCGAAAAAATGCTACTTAGTCAGCATTGTAAGTGTGTGTTTTCTAGCTGGTCATCCTAAAAACATTTATTGTTTTTAATGACTGACCATTGAAAAGTTCTATACATCAGTTTCTTGACCTCAACATGAGGTAGCAACAACAGCAATAATTAATATGCAGTGATTAAATGCAGTCATTGAAAATGCAAAAATACCCTATATGTACTGATAGTGACTTTAAATCAGTGGAAGATTTTCTTCTGACTTCAGTGAGTATTGGATCAGGCCAAAGGAAAACAATGTTTGCTTCATGCATCTGAGGCTACCATTATATATCGTAAAAACATGTTACAGCACCTGTGGCCTCCCACCCTAAAGGGGAATACAAGATTTGTAGATGGTCAGATGGAACGAAAAAAGCCAGAAGGACTGCAAAAGTTTACAAAATTTTATCAGCAAATGTCACACTTCACATGGAAATTGGTATGTTAGTCCCTGACCTTGTAGTAGAAGCACATGGCAGTGGGTTTTGCATAAAGGGTAGGGTGAAAGGGAAGAGAGAAAGGGAGAGGTGAATTAAAGAGAGAGAGACAGACAGAGAGAGAGAAAAAAAGGAAGAAAGCAAGGGAGAGAGATCACCAGTCTTGGCTCAAGCATCAATCTAGCTGGGGTGTCCATGGTCTTGGGGCATATGTGCCTGGGCTTTGTGGGGGTACCTTTTTGTGGATAAGTTTTCCCTGCCCTGGAGGTAAGTTTCTTGCTTTCTTTTCAGGGATTGTTGTTGGTCCTGATACCCTGCAACAGTCCTGTGCTGTGTTGTGCTTATCTCCAGGGACTAGAACAAGGACATTCACCCCAGAGAAGTGATGCCCTGCCTCCATATGGCTGTTTTCTCCAGACATATCCTGTTTTTTCTCACAGTATGTTATTACCAATGATCATTGGTTGGCTTCACAGTCAGCCAGCTATCGGTGTTTGAGACATGCTTTGTGTCAGCCAGCTATCGGTGTTTGAGACATCTTCTAGGCTTCTGCAGAAGCCTTGTAATGAGAGGTATAGCTTTTCAGATGAAAGAAGAAGTGAACAAATTGTTGATTTCTCAATACTGAACTTGTTGTCCACCTGCTTGTAACATCTGTTTGAAAGTTGATTTCCATACTCTGATTGAGCTGAAGTCTGGAGTAGTCATTTGTTTGTTCACTATATGTTGGTTGGTGAAAAAAAAGAAAACGCTTGTATTAAAGGACTTAGCTATCAGAGCTCATTATGCAATAAACCAGATTTCAACTGTTTAGAGTCTTTTCTGCATACACTGGGACTTAAAAGGGAAATTTAAATAATTCATTGCCTTATATTGTTCACTGTTTGCCATAGCAATGTGCCTATATAATTACTGATGGAATACAACCTTATGCGTATAAGTCTCTTTCAATTTTTCACTGCCTGTTTAATCAGATGCTCACAATCATCCATGACTTGAACTTGGGGATTTCATAAGGCAAATATCTGAGATAAGAGGAAATATAAACCTTTCAGGTAGCAATATGGGACGGTCTACCATGTAAGTCTTCTGTTCTTCAATATATACACCTTCATTTCTTAGGTGAAAATGATTTTATAGTTTGAAACCCTGTGTAATGAACTTGAGCGTTTGGAGTGCATGTGGAACTAAACAGCCAAAGTGTTATAGTGGTGGCTTCCGTGAGCCTTTTAACACGAATAGGAATAACAAAAGGAAAAATAATATATACGACATCAGTATTTGTTACCGCCATTTCTATGGGACAAGCTCTTACCCGAAGGACTCGACATTTCAGCTTTTCACATTTCATTTCTATAATTATTGAATATATTTATACAGTGAGTAACATCTATTTCCCAAATTGCATCTACAGATTTCCATGAGTACTGCCTTGCCTTCTATACCTTAATGTGATCAATATGGCTGTTATTTTGCTTATGCTGAAACAAAATCTTCTGAAGCATTTAATTTGTGTTTTGTCTAAAGTAGATCTCCAACATTAACTAAACTACTTTTTCTGTCAGGTTTTAAATGCTTCTGTTTGAAAAGCCTCCAAAACTGCTAGGGTACTGACTGCCTTTCAGGTATTCCATTATTATATCAGTGTTAATATACCACTAGTCAAAATTCAAGACCACAACTTGGGAAATAGCTTTTGGACACTATCTACCACTGCACTGAATAAAATTAAATACAGGGTGACCCTTTCTCTTAATTTCTATAAGATTTGATCTGATATTTTCATGAGATCTGTAAGAATCTCAATGAACAGCTGCAGTTATGGAACTTTGTTCTCTTCCTCGACCTGAGCTGTGTATGTCATAGCTACGTGCCTGTAGTTATGAAGGCCCTGAAATCACAGCAACAAGTGAAAACTGAACAGAAACAACTTTCTGGTGCCAGGACAAGCATTATTATCAGGCAAGGAATATGAGAGCTTTACCTTCTATTGGAGCCCTAACCTACAGTATCATGTTAATCATTTGTATATGTGTTGTGAGGACCACAGATTCATGGAATATTTGTTCCTCAAATGTCAGACGCAGAGAACCCAGATATTCTCTGCAGTCAGCTGATTGCAGTACAACCTTGCATGACATGTTATACACAATGGGTAATGATTTGCCCCACAGCTTGTCGGTAGAGCAATCGATTTTGCAATCCCAGTGTCTGAAGAGCAGCAGTGTTCTGTAGTACGCCAGTTTTCCTGCATTACGTGGATGGCGGGTCAGTGGAAAGATCAATGCAAATTTGACATAGGCTGTCAACAATGTGAATTCATCTTTACCTCCCCCCACCATGCTTTCTGTCTACACCTTTAAAATCTAGTGCTTTATTAAGTTTAGTGATTGTTTGGGATGTGTAATGTCATATAGACATTTTTTCAAGACCTACAAGATAAAGTAAAGCTATGAGGTCCATTTTCCTCTAGAAGTGATCATAGTGAAGTGTTCTGCTTTTAAGTTTTACTCTCTATATTACATTTAGTCGTGTCCCCGTCCTTTTTAAAAACAGGTCCACAGTACTATAAGAGTCAATTTCTCTCCATTTCATCCACTGTGCATAGAAAAACTACCTTCATTACCTGATCTCTGAAATGTTTCAGGAAAAAAAATGCACCCTACAGGTACAGATAAAAAAAAGAAAAAAATTCTTTTCAGTCAGTTAATCAGTATTAGAAATAGATAAAGCTAGGCTGTTAAGAGATTCCAAGAAACCGTCATATGGTAGAGAAAAGCCAGTGGTTCTTTTTCAATTCTTAATTCTTAAAATATGTTCCAGTCAGAACACTCAATACTCAGGACAAAAATAATAAAATAGGTTAGCAGATCTGAGCAGTGATCGAGAAACCAAAAATTTCCATCATCAGTTGTAGGTGACCTTTTCAAAACAGCACACTCCAGTGGCAGGTGGTCTTGCACATGTCCCTGCAAGCTCACTTAATTGAAACAGTAAAGGTACCATTTTGAAAGGGCAAACGATAATTTTGCTTCCAAATCGGAATGACTAACTTCTGACAGCCTGCAGTCAACCAGGGCTCAAGTGCTGGCTATGGTCACCACATCCACCTACACTTCCAAGGAGGTTAGGTAGAACTGTCATGATGTGTCCAGGAGGCCAGGAACATTTTTGATCATGCAGCTGTCAAGCCATTACATTGACCAGCTGACATAAGATCAGTTTCTCAGCTTCTCTTTTAGGAAATATATCACTTGTGCTGGACCATGAACAGGAGGGATGAGTGCAACAGAGGTCAGGGAATAGAATGAACATGCAGGGGGCAACAAGGGACCAAAAGAGATTAAAGAATGCAATTCAGACCAGTCAGTTTTTGACAAAATGTTTAGAACAGGAGGCAGGTCATACAAAAAATTTCTGACGTCCTATAGAAAGCCCAAACAGAGGCTTGTCTGTGTACCCTACAACACAGACCAGCATGACACAGAAAGTTCCAATGATTTATAGGCATTTACACCTGTTGAGCATTTTGGCTTGACATTAGACAAAAGTCATATTCTATGACCCAGCTTCATATTGCCCCATCAAGACACCACTCAGACAGTGTTGTGTGAGTTCTGGTTTTTTGCAAATTAAAAATCTTCACCCTGTGCAGAACAGATCTTTCTCAGCTGTCCTTTCCTTTCCAAGCTGCACCATTCTCTGAGTTTCAGATTGTTTTAAGGGTCAGTGTAAACAGACATTTAAACCAGTAACAGGTGTTCCCGGAGAGGCATGTTTTTGTTTCATTCCAGGAGGATGAGGTTTGTGACCGTCCGCATTTCCTTCCCTTATATGACCAGGACCTTCCAGGCAGAAAAGCTGAACTGAGCCAGTGTCAGCCAGCAAAAGCAACGTTCACTAAGGGGATTCACAAGGGATCACCCCCAGGTCTTTGCAGAGAATAACACTGAGACAGGTAACGAAAAATATTGGCCTGACATCTGCAGCCTCCCACATGGGCAGTGCATGCTATGTGCTCCACAGGCAAATTCATCTATGAAGAGGAATGGGCTCATATTCCCCTGAAGATCGTCTCTCCTGCAGTATTCAAAAGCAATTCCACTCCTGTCCATCTCTTACCTGTCTGTACAAGGCCAGCACCAAGACTATAACAAGTAACCGGTATCCATGAGGCCAGTTTTTCTTTCTTTGTGACAGAAAAAAAAACAAGGGTTTTATTAAAAACAGGAAGGAGGGATCGGGGCACTGATAAGAAAAATGTTGTGACCAAATATAGCTTGGGTAAAATAAGGGTGAAAAAGAAGGGGTTGTCATGAAACTATTGATTCTCTTGAGGTTTTAACATTTTTTTTGATTGTGTCATGAGAAATTTCATCTTTGATCTGAGAATAACTGTTGATCTGCAAATCCTCATGTTCCGTTGGGAAAAAAATAAAAAGGCAAGAAACCTTGATAAGCTTTCACCAAACTCCTCAGTCTCCCCAATAATTTATACAAAAATTCCCAATGTGGCCTTTCCTTCCATCATCTTCCTCAAATAGGCCTGTTCCTTACCCCGGAGCTCTTGACCATTTTCCACCATCACCACCAATCCCAGTGCATTTTATTTTAGTCACCAGGTTGTTGCTGAAATCACAATCTTTGTGCAATCACCATTATTTTTGAACTTTCCACCTTCCCTCATCACTTTAAAGATATTTTAATAGCACAATAGCTATGCTCCTTTGCAGGAAAATCGGTTTGTCTCCTTCAGTCAGCCCAGATACTTTTGGGAGTTCCTCTCAGAGATCTTCTGCAGATGTGAGCTCAGCTAATAAGAATGGCTGGGCATGGCCCCAAGTTTTCAGCTCAGCACATGACCCTTCCCAGAGAGAAGACCTCCAGCCTGTGTCCCAGGCCACATATCTCCCGCTAGCACAAACCAGTACAAATATGCTCTGCCAAGAGCAAATCCACTGGGACTGATTCCCATCTGCCACTGGGGTACAAGACTACCTTGTGTGAACTTTGGCTACAAGCCTTTGAAAATTGACTTGACATGCAGCTTTTACCTAAAAGTCTGACCTAACTTCTTGCTGAACATTTAATGATCTAAACAGGTTGAAATAGAGCCCAGTCCAAATGGTTTACCGAGGAAGAGGAAAAAAAAAAGGGTGAAAAAGGTAGAGGAGGAAAAAGGAATTGTGTTTATCCTATGTACAACTTGAGCTCAAACTAGTTTCTTTAGTTTCTTGCACTCAGATAGCAGGGAAAAAACAAATCTGTTATGTTATCTCTCTCTAATAAGAGAGATGCTTATTCTCTGCTTTGATTCAGGCCAGATCCAAATGAGTCTAGAAGTTTCCAGGAAAGCTCTTGCTGGCATTGATCTCATGTCTTCAGGTTTTAGCATATACGGCTCACAAAATCTTCCTTTTGTGGGGAAAGATCATGTTCTTGGGAGAATTACAATAATTCTTGTAATGAAAACAAAGAATGTATTTTTGTTTATTTTTCCTAATGGCCCTGATCCAGCCAGGTTTTGCGTGCTACTAACAGATGTTTCTCGTGAGTGACCCAACATCTGGCACGAAGGTCTTCTGTTGTGATTGTTATAATGAAAACACAAAAGACTGTAGCATTACACACCAAGAACTGCATTTTTTTAGTGGGTCTCCTGCTTTGAAGTCATGAATGTGTACAATGGGTTTGGTCCAAAGCCTTTGGAAGTCAACAGAAACTTTCATCAATTTCAATGGATTTGTGTCTGTCCTTTTGTGAACCACTGGATCTAAATGTACAAACACCAAAAGGTTTTTTCCTACCAAAAAAAAAAAAAAAAAACCAAAAACGGTGATTTTTCATTTATTTTACTAAAAAATTGCTTTGTTTTCCTTGGTGTGCAGCTTTTGCTCACAAATTTTTCTGATTCAAAATCTTTCTAGAAAATAGCACACATGACAAATCACTTTAGATGGGCTATTTAGACAAGAAATGAAGAATTTATGTGAGTAAAAGAAGTACAAAATCAAGACAAATTGCAATCTTTTTGGTATAGCTTGAAATCAGAGAATGATCTCTATTGCAGGGTCAGATGAATTTCTTTACTGTGGAAATCAGTTTTAATATCCCTCTACTTAAAATATGGATCTGCTCATGAAGATGGAGGACTAGAGTCAGTTATCCATGAATTTCAGGATCAGAATGCCTCAGAATTATGACATATTGTCCCATTATTCTGTCTGTTTTTTAAAGTCAAATACTATTCTCATGTGCACTGAAGAGAACCCTGCTATGACTTTCCTCTATTTATACAATAATTTATAAATATTATCTTGCTAAATGTAGTTACTTTATACTATTTTTCTTTAAAAAGAAGAAAAAAAGGGTGGAAAAGAGAAGGAAGGAAGGAAGGAAGGAAGGAAGGAAGGAAGGAAGGAAGGAAGGAAGGAGGGAAGGAGGGAAGGAGGGAAGGAGGGAAGGAGGGAAGGAGGGAAAGGGAAAGGGAAAGGGAAAGGGAAAGGGANGGAAGAGGAAGAGGAAGATGAAGAGAAAGAGGAAGAGGAAGAGGAAGAGGAAGAGGAAGAGGAAGAGGAAGAGGAGGGGAGAGGAGGTGAGAGGAAGTAGTTTAACTGACAACCAGACCATGATTCACTTTACAAGCACTACCATACAAATTTTTTGCTAATATTAACGTATTTTATTCTGAAGTAAATTACCTCTAAGTTCCCTTCAAAGCTTTTACAAAAGCAAATTTAGTTGAAATGTATTAGCTCTTTATCCAGAGCTCTTCTCCTATACAGTTCCATCCCTTGAGTATATTTTTTGCTTTCTTGTCCTTTCAGAAGTTATAATGAAAAATCTCATAGGCACAAATAGTACATGTCCTTACCTAATATAAACACAAAAGACTTTTTGCTTTGGAAACAAATGTAGGGGAACAGCTGTGCTGATGAGCTACTCAGTGCTCCTATTGAATCTGCAGCTGCTTCTCTCTGTCCTCAAAAAACTCCTGGCTTGATTGACAGACGGAGAGAGAACCACATGAAGAGGAGACCAGATACCCATCGCAGGCTTAAATCAGAGCTGTCTTAAATCTATGAAAATTACGGTTCTTATTTTTAGCTGCTGATGTGGCAGCCATTTGGTCACAAACTGAAACTTCTGCCAAGTAGGTACAAATCCTTCTTCCAGAATTTTAAGCCACTTAAAGTTTATCAGGGTTCAAAATAGTAGATTTGCATTGTTGGCTTACCAATCTTAGCAAAGAAGTTTAAAGAAGGAAAGAAGGTTTATTGACACCAATAGATTTTTACAGGAATGCACTATAACAATTAGAAAGTTTTCTCATGCTCTTTTGCTTTTTTCGTGGTACTGCTTGATCTTGTGGTTTCACTAGAAAATTTAGCCAACCAGGCAGATATATATAAATCACATGTACTGATTGCTATCAAAACAGTGATTTTGACCTGTTTCAGTCTGAAAGGTACATTGCAGATGTTGGGTAAGATAACAACACTACATATCTCACTGTTGCACTCCCTGGTTACTGTGGAGATGCAAGACTCATCAGGCACAGTGGCTAAATTGAGATCTCCATCTCCTATTAGTTTAGCAAATTATATACAGGAAACAGATGCTGTTTGCCATAGAAAACTAGAATTTTCAGACATTCAGGTCACACAGTTAGAACCTTAGGAAGCATTTATGTCTTTATAGCAGCAGAACATATAAACAGTCTTTTACCTGGCCTTTAAGGTGCTTATCATATATCAATTGCAAAGTGGATTAGGTTGTTTCTCCCAAAAGTCAGGGTCCTAAATGCCACACTGGGTGCCCAAATGGTTTACTGAATTGCTGTCTTAAGATATGATTTCTTTTCTACAATTGAAAAAGCATTTATTTATTTGCTTTAGGAACTGCAGACGTATTACTCCACCCTGAAAATTCGTATGATTATTATTATACAAATTGGCAGATAGACAGGAAGTACAGTGGATACTTGAAAACTTAGAGGTTGCAATCTTAACTGGGTGGAGAACTGGGAACACTTAGGAATTGATGGCTCTGGATAAGGGCCCTACCTCGAAACCAGAACAAACCTTCTCCCTCTCATGCATTTTCTATAGGATGGTTACCTGGGAATGCTGTGTGGATGGGAGCCATCACATGCTTCCACCAGATTTCTGATTCAGGGCATAATGCAGCACACACCTGCAGCTCAGTTTAGATGCAGTCAAAATTGTTGTTCTGGCTATGTTTCAGCTCTGCAGGTATCTGATAGGTATCTGCCTGACCACCCATGTAGGGATCCTGTCACCAGTGGCTTACCACAGCATCGGCACATGAGCTTTCCTGGTTTGTCTCTGACACCTGTTTCAATTCCTCTGCCCTACATTTCAGAGAAGAATTCAGTATTTCTTTCTTCTGACAAGACTGAAAGATCCTTCTAGTTATTTATTTTTTCTCCGGATTCACACCCCTTTTGCATGAATGCCTTGATTAGTTTTAGTCTTTTGAGCGCTAAACAAAGTATTTTATTGTTGCCTTAAGGGAGGCAAAGCTGCCAGTGAACATTAAACCTGCTGTGGTCCAGTCCTTGCATAAGAAACCATCATTTGATGCTAAGTAACGTACCAGTCAGGCCTGGTCTTATAAGTTCAATGCTTTAGGCAAGATGGATTTGTTGGTTTTTTTTGGTTTGTTTTTTTTTTTTTAAGTGTTCTTGCTACATACCCACCTAAAATATATATATATATATATATATATATGTGCATGTATGTATGNATATATATGTGCATGTATGTATGTGTGTGTGTGTGTGTACCTGTATTGGTATGTGATTATTTGCAAGTGTTATGCACATACATGCAAACACACACACATTATGCCACATATCTAATTATCTGAGACAGCTACATCATAACTGAGGTACATGCTTTTACTCATCCCTTATCACTTTAGCCTTTACTCCATATTCCTGGATCACTTCAGACAGGTCTTGGAAATTAAAAACACATCTGAGTGACTTCAGGTAACTGCCAGATTTTTTTTTCTATGTAACCATAAAACATTTTTGTCTGTCTTCCCCAAGAACAGGTCCTTATCTGAAAAAAAGGGTCTAGTATGCAGCTACATATCATTATCTATGCTTCAGTAGTCAATTTAAAAAAAAAAAACAACAAACAATTATTTTCTTGCCATGCAGAAACAGAAGTGTTAGGTTTGTTCTGCTAGAAAGAGTACTTTCCCAGTTTCAGAAGGGACATAACAGCCAGATTTCCAAGCACATTGTTGAGTTAAATAAGCATACGTTTTTATGTGTATATATACCTACAGTTAGGTAACTTCATGGTCCAATACATCACTCCTGAATACATATAATATAGGGTGTGATGGGAATAAGATTTCTGGATGACTTTCTTGGATTACACCAGACTGCATTTCCGCTAAATATAGAATAAGGCAGCCTTCATGTGGTCTGAATGTTTCCCAACTGTTATTATTCCATAAATAAAAAAAATCCCATTAGACTCTAGACCAAACTCTCGGTGATCCACTTTACAGACTTTCTCGCTTTCTGAAAGCCCTCTACAGTCAGCTTTCTAATAACATTAAAAGATGGAGACATGAAGTAAAATTTGGAATCTCTAAAGGGTATCTAAGGAAGAGTTTTCTGCAAAATCAATAGCAAATGGAGGACACTAAGCTATCTAATACAACATAAAGACAAGACATAGTTAGCTAACTAGCAAAGCAATCAGAAGTATGCAGAATATTTGGTATGTGATTACAATCACTGAAAGAAGAGCTCTACTAGAGTCGGTGAGGATGTTCACATGCTGAAAGTAAAGCAAGTGATTAGTCACTTTATTTAGCTACCGCATTCATCTATTTTAAATGCATAATTTATATTTGTCTTTACCAGAATTTATGGATGTCTCTGTATTTAAAATCTAATATCATACACAGTCATGTTTAGATATGAAAATATCTGAAGGCTTGGAAATAAATACAAAAACCTCCAAAATGCAATCCAAAGATATCTTCATATCTATTCTTGTAAAACTAGATTATAACCTACCCTCTACACTTCCAGCTGAATATTATTTCTCTTTAGACTGGTTTTCTATGACTACAAGAAGAAAAGGAATTAATGGCTCTACTTGTACAGAAGAAAATTCAGATAAGCTATTACTCTGGTTTACATTTTAAGTTTATTAGGAGTATTTTGAAGCTGAGTACATCTTATGAGTCATTTTGCTTAGCAGATATTTTTACTGCTGCCTTCTTTAAAAAAAGTCATAAAAATACAAATTATTTGTATCTTCATCTATTTATACATTCAGTTAGTTATATTTTTGTTATATTCTGTATAAATATCAATATATTTGGGAAGGAAACTGTTCCTTAATTTTAATATTTTAATTCCTCATTGCCCTAGACTTTATTGAGCTAGGGTAACAACACATCCCCTTGTTGGTAGTCTAACTCACTCAATCTCTACTTAGAGTTTTTTGATTCAGTCTCCCAGTGCCTGTAATATGATAAATATGTGGAAACTTGAAAATGGTATCTTGTTTACATGGCTATGCAGCTGCCAAAACAGCTGCCATTTCAATTTTTAAAAGAGAAACAAGGGCCTCTTATCTGCTGTGAAGGAAAAACAGACTGATCCTTCCATTTATTTTTAGTGTGTCTCAAACACATTTAATAACATAGATGAGCCAACATTTAAAAAAGATTTTAACCTCTATACATAATAGTGAAAGGCATTTCTAAGGAGTAAATTTATTTTCTTACCTTAAAGCATTTTTGTGTATCAAGGTTACAAGGAACTGAAAACTGAAGAAGACAGGAGTGCTTCCCAGTAAACAATATGATTTCTGTTCAGCATTTATCAGACAAAGGAAAAATGAAGCTTATGTTGATGAATATTTCCATTAGAAATAAAGTTTAATATTTTTGAAAAATCATTACAGTAAAAAATAGTTAAACTGGATGAAAAAATGTAAATTTTCTATCAAAATATTTCTTTTTAATAACTTTCTTATTAATATTGACAATAAAATGGTCTAAAAGCCAAAGCACTCTAATTTATGCTTCTCTAGATAAGAAGATAATAGATACTCATAATCAAAGCAAGTAAAAAAAATAAACATTTTTGACAAAAGATATTTGACAGTTTTCACAGAAAATATTGAAAATACAAATATACTTTTAAGAAATATTTTGCTTTTGTTGAATCTCCATTTATTAGTGGAAAGTTTGTCAGTGAGATATTCAAACTCCAGAGCTGAGCATTCTTGACTGGGCAAAAAATCACTCACAGCTCAATATCCCACAAAATGATGCAAGACCAGAATTTTAATAGGGAAGTTCCATCTTCTGCTGGATGACTTTTTACGGCCATAGAACACCATAATTACCTAATCTTCCATCAACTGCTGGATTTAGGATCAATATCTGCCAAAACATTTCCATGGGAGCATAACTTACGTTATTCATGCTGATAACACATGAGCTATATACAGCTTGTTTCTGAGGAATTAGTGCAGATGGTCTCAGTGTATTTTAGCGTAAAACTCAGTGGCTTTCAAAACATGTCACATCCTTTCCCATAACCCTTCCAGATCTGTAATGAGTTAAGTTTGACCTTTCCAACTAATTTTTAAAAAGCTAGGAATAGAAAAAAACCCTACATTTTTTCTTTACCAAGAGTTCCTATCATGATATATCTACATATAAAGTATACTTAATTTATATCTCTAAATATATCATTTAGCTACCTGTCTCAACTTAGTTTATCTCCTATTGAACCTGCTGTTGATGTCCTTTATCTTCTACATTTCATTTCGGTGCAACTTGGAGTAGGTGAAGGTTATTATTTGCACCAGTTTCAAATAGTTATTTTTTAATAAAAACTTTTTTGTACATCATTGAATTTGCGCTCAGTTACAATAAAAGTTAAGAAAGTAGACAATAATTTATAGGGTTTTTTTGTAAACCAAATGTAATAATTTTAAGAACTGAACTATTCTGCTGTGCCTTACTTAAATTTTAAATCCTTTGAGGACAAACCAAGACTTTTTCTCTAATGATCTCTCTCAATGTATTCTCTATATACTTCCAGGAATACAAAACATAAATAATATCTTTTCCAGCTACATGATAACATTTTTCTGTAAAGAAGCAGTGGGCTTTATTCCTTGAAACAAAATGTTCATGCTGTATTTTATGAAACTAGCCACAAAGGAATGATATAGGGAACTGTACACATTCTCCTGACTCCCCATTTTCAAAATAAAAGATGTCTTTTAAATATTAAAATACAGCATTCAGATCCACTATCTGAAGGTGGTTTTTTTTCAAGCTATGACCTAATCTGGTGTCCTGTCATTGTTTTGGCAGAACATGAAATAGCAAATATGTTAAATTTGAGTGGTTTTCTGCAATGTTATTCTATCAAACTGGCAATTTCCGAAAGGATTTGGAAAGGAGTTTGCAATTCCTTAGACACCAGGGAGGTCCAGCAATGGCTGCCAAGATGATCTGTAGCTCAAGCTGGTCCTAATATCTGAGCACATAAAAACATTCTTTTTACTCCAATTTATTTTTAGGTCTAATCTTAAACAGATTTGAGAAAACCTTCTGAGTATCCACTGTTAGCACTTCAGGATGTAAAGGACTTGATATTAGTATTTTTATGCTTTGTGGCACATAAAAAAATTACACATTGCTTTCTCAGAGGGTTTTTAAACAGAAAATATTAATTGCAAAACTGAAACCAGTCCAGCTAAAGAGAGAAAGCAAGCAAAGTGTAGATGTTACAAATAAAGACAGGATGCACCCTACGATTCTTATGTGTGTAATCAATGTACTTATTCTGTAGGCTATGTACTTTACATACATTTTATTATCGTCAACAAATCATGATGTTTCCAAGATAGTAGCAACTTGGAAGAAATCTGTCATTCAGTTGTGGTTTGCAACCAGCTCAAATTGCAACTTCTGAATAAGATCAAATTGGAAACCTAATTCTTCAGCTAGCCTTATTGAACTCAGCCTTTGGAGCAGGGACCTATGCTACATGGTATAACATAAGTCTACAGGCTTAATACTATTTCTAATATGATGGATGAAGCAGAAAAGTTGCAAAACATAAATAATTTAGTTTACTCGGTCATTGCCATTTCAAATCACCATAGCTTAGCATCAATTTACCAAAACCTCCAAGAGTCTGGAAGTGTCAATTCATTAATGTAAATCACGTGAGAACTTTCTATGGTCTGTGAATAATATTGATCTCAGAAAAGGTATCCACACAAGAAAATTTCTCTTGTACCTTACCTGCAACAGAGATGTGTTCACTTTTATGTTTTAATGACTTGCCATTGAATGTAATTCATTTTCAAATGATAGTGAAAAAATATTTTATTTGTCAGCAAAAGCAAGTAAAAGCACTAACTACAGAGATAATCTGTGAAAAGCAGACAGTTCTGAAGTCTGCTCAACATCTTGCTGGAGAGCACAGAAATTAACTAATATCTTCTAGGTTTCCTTGTGCAGAAAAGGAAACTCACAGAGGCAGAGGAAACCTAGTGAAGCACATAAAAATATGATACTGGAGCAATATCAAAGAAACACTGAAGGGTACATTTTGGGGGTTTTTTTGGTTTTCTGTTCTGTTTATTTTTTAATTATTTTTTTTCCTCCCAGAAAATGATACTGGTACACCGGTTCTAAGAAGAAGTTCTAAGATAAGTTTGTGTAAAAAATTTCTTCCTAATCTCTATTTCCACAGTCCAGAAATGCATACTTGTCTAATATTCACTATGTTAACAGAAGTAATTTAGTCTTTGCCCACATTACATATATGCTAATCAAAATGATTCTTCTATTTGTACTTGTACAAAGTTTCATACAAATTCCCAAAACTCAAAATCTTAATTTCTTTGAATTAAAGAAGACTAAGGAGAAAAATTGGTCCAAAGAGCACTACTTTGGATTAAATCAAGTTGTGAGAGTACAAGCCATATTTTGCCCAGTATATTTTACATTAATTTTAGTGTATCTTCAACATGTTTGCTAAACAGTCTTCTAAGGACACAATAGAATGCAATTTGAGCATTACTGGATTACTCTCATCTAGTCAAAAGAGCCTTTTATAAATGATACACAAAATACGGGGCTTGGAAATTTTTTGGTTTTAAATGTACTCTATCAAAATCCTCCCTTGACCTAAAAAGACATAAACAAAGCCGGAAAAGATATCAGGTAATGATAAATTAGTTTTTGGCCAAAATCCATGTTGTATGTTTATAAACAGGAAGATGAATTGTGAATACATGATTTGGGCACATATCTTGATGATTTTCTCAAGTTACAGACATTAAACATTTTGTCATCTTTAAGACAATAATTTATCTATTCAATTGCCTTTTCTCAAATTTGTTTTTAAATAAAAATAATGGTTTATATTTATAATTAAATGCTTAATTGTAGTCGGGATTCTATTTCTTCCTTTTTCTAGCAGTTTCAATAAACAGAAAAGTCTGTTAGTACAGTTGAGTCCAAAATTCTTCAGCTTGCCACATCCTCAGATCTTAGCAGGGGATAGCACATAATATTTAATCCAATATAACAGGTAGGATAGTTCTCACTGACTTTTATGTCAGCTTTAGTGACATAATCCTGACCACCCAATTTAATTTAAAGGGGTACTTCACTCTGTTCTTCCAAGAAAAGATGAAATACAAAAAAGAAGGAAGCCTTCCTCCTGAATAGACCACAGAAAATCCATGTCCACCTTTTCTCTTGAACGAATACCAATGGACGAGCATGCACCCAAAAATTGTGGTTCCAGAGGGAAAGATGGGAGTAGTAGTGTCTCTATATAGTGTATTTAGACAAATATTCAAGGTTTTATGTAAGATTTTACGTATTCTCATTGGAGGACATTATGCAACACATAGGGGCATGGGGTGTCCTGACTTCAAAGCAGACAGAGGCCTTGTGTAGAGCCTGTGCTGCTTTTGTTTCACTATGCATGACAGGCTTCTTACTTTGACCTTCTGCACTACCTACTTGAATGTGCCTGGGTTCAGATTAGTGCATTTAAGACAGCAACTTCCTTTCCTCCATTTCTGGTCCTAAACCATTTTTGTTCTTCTCCCACCTCCTGATGACCAGTCACGTCAGGTGACAGGACATAATATGGGAATTCTCCCTCACAAACAGGGGAGGACAGTAATGATATTGGAAGGGGATTGCTGCACTAGCTGGATCCCAAATAGTATTTACCACTACAGTTTGGAGGAGAAGACAAAACCATTAAAACTTATTACTATGGTTGCTGTCCTTCACAAGGCATAGGGCAGAAGTAAAAGGGACTGGTATGTGGTGAGAAAGGACAGATCAGTTGTCCTGTCAAGTCAGACAAATCTAGTGGGCCATGTAAGCACCCTTAGGCTGCAAAAATAGCAAACTTCTCAAAAAAAAAAAAGAAAAAAAAAAAAGAAGAAGAAGAGGAAAGATAAGGTAGAAAAATTAGTACCATTACCATTTTTCTATAATGACACATTAAGTGAGAAGTTAAAAGCAAGTGTCAAATATTACTTACAAAAGTTGGTGAGGATTTTAAACAGTGCCAGTGGACAGAAATTATAACCGTGTATGTGTTCAAATTATTTGTTTATTTTTTTCCAAATTTTAGTTTCAAATTCTATTGCTTAGTCATTTTTAGTGAACAAGACTAAGTGACTCAAAGAACTGTATTTGAGTCAAACCTGTCTATCAAAACTAAATAGTTCCTCATGCATCCTAGTTACAGGAAGTCGCAGGTGAAAAGAACTATGGAAAATGCCACAATGTTATTCCTGTTGTTTGAGGCCTCTCATCCAGGAGCATCCCACAAAATGTTGTTCAAAGCAGGAAGATAGTAATGGCTATTCATATTAAGGAGTATGGGATAGGTTTTGACAATTTCACATCATTACAGTAAGGTCAACCACATGGTTAATATGTATTGCATTTAACTTATTATTTTTGATAAAATGCCAAATAACTGAAGCTAAAGGGAAGCTGGATTGTGTTGATTTCTGTGAAAGATGAACAGACTCCAGTGGTGTTTAATCAGGCAGTTTCAGATTTTTATGGAGATTGTTTGTGTATTTGAATTGTATATTTCTCTAACTCTTATTGATTTTTATAGAAATTCCAAGAGAGACAGTACATGTGGCAAGAAAACAAAGATTTTGCATGCTTGAGATTTAGTACTGCTAGATAATAAGCACTTTAAGCTCTTCTTGAAGTTTCAAATTGTTGGCAGAGTTTTGAAAAATCCTTGGATCACAAGAATATTCAGATGGGAAGGGACTCCAGGAGTCCATTAGTCTGACCTTCTGCTCAATGAAGGGACAGCTCTGAGGTCAGACCAGGTTCTGCATTTCTTAAGAACTCAGTAGTTGCACTGAAGGGTGCTTATATAATTTCCTGGACTTTTTTCAAATTCCATGCAAAAGAAGAACAGAGGGAGGAATACCTGATTGAGCGAAAGTAATGGGAAACATTTTTTTCGTCTTTATCTGCAACCAGAAGCATGGAAACGCTGCATGTTTGTGCCTTTTGGAGCTGAGTATGTGGAGCTGTAATGCAATAACAAATGATGCAGGTTCGGTGACCCTGCCCTTAATAGAGGTCTTTAAAGTGTCAACATTGTCGTCAATTGGTCTACATCCGTTGGGACAGAATCTCATAATCCATCAAGCTTTATTAATTTCCTAGGATTAAAGGAATAATTAGTGTGTAGCTCTTTGCAGAACACATATCTTTGCCACTAGCTAAGACTCAGGGTTCTGTTAGGTCTTGAGACAAGTAGCTAACTTTCGAAGGTATTGTCATTCACTGTGGACACTAATTCTTCTTTCATCTACATTTCAGAAAAGAATGGAGTGCCATATTTTTAAAAGTTAGTCCTTTTCTTTCACTCTCATACTGACTGCTTACTAAACACATGGGATCTGCTAATGAGTGCTGATTCAGTTTGATCTCAGCTAGGAAATTTCGTCTACTAGTTTCTTCACCCAGAAAGAAAAATAATTAGAGTGACATTGATGTGAATATAATGACAAACCTATATACAATAGGAAGGGAAATTTTGGAAACTACAAAATAGAACATTCCCAAATGATATACTAAGGAATGAAGAATAGTACATAATATATGATGCCTAGGGATTCTAGGATAAACAAATTACAAAATGTTATACAGGTGTGTATATATTTATTACATGTGTGTATATCCATCCTCTTCTGTTTGTTACAACTTTGGTGATCCACAAAGCATTCTAGTTACAACATTCAGGAGGAACAAATATAAAATAGAAGGCATATTCCAGAGATTAATAGGTGGTCAATAAGAAGACATTGTCAAAACTTATAGGTACTTCAAGCAATTCTGATTGAACTTTTAGTTTTCAGTTTAGATAAACATACCTGCCCCACCCTACAGAAAAAGAAGAATTAGAAGCAAAATTGGGGGTGAAGGAAAAGAAAAAAAAAAAAAGATTGAAGGAAAAGACAGCTAATATGCTCCTGTCTCTAAGGACAACTATGAAATTATTTGCATTTCAACAGGATGTTAAATGGCAAGCTCTAACATTAGCCACTTTAAATCATAAGACTATAAAATTTAAAACACCTGGAAGAGGATCTCTCATTAGAACTTCAGTGACGTTTTCAAAGTCTTGAAAAACGGGAAATACCAGAGGGCTGAAGAAAGCTATTATTTTTTCAATATATAAAAAAAGAAGAAAATATTAAATGGCAATAGCTAATTTATTAATATAAGGGAGAGTAGATACAGGATCTTACCAATAAAATATGAAGAGAGATTACCACCAGTAATGGCAATCTTAGCATATTTTATGGGGAATAAAATATTAGACTTATGCCCTGCCTTTTAAGTTGATAAACAAGTTTGGGAAGGCATGGAACCAACCTTATCTAATTCTACATTACTGCATGACCAAATACAATCTATCTGTAAAAGATTCTCCTCCAACTTGATTTTAGAGACATTATAATCCCTGAGTGCTTCCAATTCTGCATTACCGTATGTCAGTTCTCGGATATGTGGCTCAAATCTTGTTAGCAGTCAAACAGATTTTGTCTGTCCTTATGCTGGTACGTTTCTGAACTGATCAATGCTGTCTCATAACATACTGAGACAAGGTTCCTCTCTGTACTTGTCTTTCCTATGTTAAAGAATACTAAGACCTTTGACTATACTTTGACTCTAATTTTTTCTTAGTTTTTCTCATCTTTTGTGTTGTGCTCTGGACTGTTGTCTTCTGGTTTCTATTCAAGCCAGTAATACCTTTCTTTTAAGAAGGAAGTCATTAATTGCAGGAATCCCAGCACCCACATTAAGGCACAATAGAACTGGAATTATTATTTATACCATTTTAGGCAAAGTGCATAAATTTTTTTGGTCCATACTGAACTTGTTTTTCATCTTAAGGACATCTTTTTTTATTTTCTTTTACTGGTATAACCTGCCAGGCAGTATTTTGAGATTTTTGTTTCCCAAAAGAAAGAATTTGCTTTCTGATTCCTACATATGGCACTGGTCTTTTTAATATTCCATCTTGTTAAATTTGAACACCTTCTCAATGCTCACTAATTTATTTCAAGTTCTGATCACAGACTCTGTGGCCTTGCTGTCATCTGTGGATGCCATCAACATAAACTCTATTCCATAACTGAAGCTGTTATAGTGCAGAATTAATAAAATCAGGCTCGTGGTAGACTTTTAGGTAATCCAATCTGGAATACACTGCAAGTTTGAGATGAAAATATTGATCACCATTCTTTGAAGCAAGATACACAGATTGTCGCACTCGTGAATGACTGAACTAGATCCAATTTGGAAACAAATGAGCCCCACTCACATTGCTGTGCTTCTCTCAGTATCAGGTTAGTAGATCAGCAAAGGGTGGTACTGGGAGATACACTTTCCCAGGCTGTTGCCAGTCCAGGAATTACTCAGTGAAGACCTGCCAACAGGTCTGAAAAAAAATTGGAAAATTTGGAGTACATTATTACCTGTTGCAAGGTTGGGTAACCTACTGAGTCCTCATAATAATACAGCCTATAGAGGCTTTCTACTCAACTTCATGTACTTGGCTGCCTACATAATTTGTCATGATTTTAGGGCTATCAGACCAGCCTAGACACATCTTCTATTTTTGCAGGTTTCCATGGAGACTAAAACATCTGGGATGACTTCAGATCTCTATCTGAGCTGACAATGAATCTTCAGTATTAAAGTTAATGAGAAGAGTATATCCAAGAAAAATTAGTTCTTATGCAATGTGTTGAAGGTGCTATAGGTTCATTTGGACAAGGGGGATACAATGGAAGTTGCACCTTCTCCTTTCATAAAAAAAAAAAAAAAAAATTTGTCCATTACTTGGAAACCAGAATACATTCCTAAAAGACCTTCCTAGTCAAAATGAAAGTCCTAACCTAGGTTTGAGATGAAATGGATCTCAAGTCTGTCACACAAATATGAAGCCCTGGAAAGTTTAATATAGCATTACATGGTACAGTTGCATTGCTGAGATGACTTGCTGATGGTGACTTAGGTGAGGAAGGCCTATTCTTATGCACAGTTGAAGAAAGAATTTTGTCAGTGACAAGAAGGATGGCTTACATGTCTCACATTCCACAGAGCTGAAAATAATGAAGAGAGGGAGGAGAGGGGAAAAAATAAAATTTTGACTAAGGAATCAGCAGGGAACTTACTGCAGGTGTAATATTTCCTGAGACAAAAAGGTTTTTTGTTTCATCTCCATCTTGTTCCATGAAAATTAACTCCTCCCCCTTCCCTCTCTTTATCAGCATAAAGTAGATTAAAATGTTGATATCATTTCCTGACAAAGATATTTTTACAGTCTTTAGTCAAGTTGCTGGAGAAGGATTAACTTCCTAAAGAACTTAAAATAGCTTCACTAAGTGTAGCAGAGTTCCACGTAGGTTCATTAACCTGTCCAGTTTTACTAATTATGCTGAATTACTTTCTCCATCTACTGCTGCACAACTGTAACCTTTTGTACTCTCCCCAATCTATCAAAAAAGCCATATACTTCACTGACCCAGCATATCACTCCAATCACTGAAATAGCAACTACAAATATTCTTTAACTCCAGACTGAATCAAGACTGTTTAACCCCTGTATTGCTAGAAATCATATTATTTAGTTCTGATCAACACAAAATGTAGGTTTTCAGAAGGTAAACATTTGATAGTGTTGGGAAAACTTTTGTTGCTCTTCCCAGGACTTCTTTGAACTGCATATTGAACCTAGAACATGACTTCACTTACGTATGAAAGTATCTGAAGTGGCAGTGCCAAGAAGATGGAGCCAGCCAGAAGATGGACAGCAGACTGTGCAGTTGCACATGAAGTATTTCTCTCCTTAAGTGCATAGTTTCTTATTTTGAAAGTGTCCTCAAAATTCAAATGAACAATCAGCAGTATGATACTATTCCACATGATCGACAGCTAGGTTCCAATATATAATCATACCTTAACAAACCTGTGTGATTTATATTGACTAAATAATATATTAAAAATATTAATATTGATAATATAATATTAAATAAGATAATAAAAGGAGATTTGGAACCCCATTTAAAGAAAAATATTAAATCAGAAGGATTCCTTGAAATATCAGAGGGCATTAAGATACTCACTAATGTTCCTTCCATAATACAGCTTCCTGTCCTTAACTGAAGCTAGAACTTAGTCATTGTGACATATATTTATACATATACAATTTAGAGTTTCTGAACTGGCTTAGTGACTGATTTACATAGAGCAGTGAACATGCATAACAAACATGTAATATAGTGTATATGCAGATATAAAGTCACTGAATGTCCAAGACAAAATAAATACTCCATTATACAAATTCATTTGAATTTTAACACTTCCATCAGAAAACAGTTTTTATTTTGCTCTATGTAATCAAAAGTTTTCTGTGTGGAAACCTATGAAATCATCAATAGAAGAAATTGGTACAGAACAAGCACCTTATATTTACTACTTCCACAGTCAAGGGTGATTCAGAACTTTTTTTTTTTTTTTAATCATAAGGAGCAATTCTTGAGGAAACATTATATCCAGGTCTTCATATATCAATACTCTAGAGGACATAATTGTGGTTAGAATTTTTTTATTTTTGTATCAAGTCTTGTCCAGTTATTATACAGGCACAAGAAGAAGAAGACCAAAGGATGTATTCTGTTTGTAACCGTAACAGCACCTTGGCAAAATAACTGGAGTGCACCTATGCGAAGGCTCACAGAAACACCAACAGAAAATCTGTGGACTACAGATTCATAGGATCTGGAGGAAGTATTTATATAGGACTGAGTATATGTGTAATCAGGCCTCTGAGTGGGAGTCTGACACTCTCCTTCTGGACAAGAAGGGGGTCCTATTTGCCAGTATCAGGGATGTAACGTGCCAACAGAGGTTGTTAATGTTCTCAGTAGATTGATCTGGTTGCCCTACTATGCAGAAAAGTATCTTTGATAGCACATATAACATTTTGAAGAGTGAAGAGCAATTGGATTTTAGTTTAGAGTTTGTTTTGCTATGTTGATTCATACCCATACTCCCCTTGAAATCAGTACAACAATTACAGATGTACATCACTCTAATGGTGTGCCGAATCGAGTCACCTTTTTACTTCTTTTGAAAAGAACTCTGAATAATCCTGATACTCTATAAAGAAAGAAAATTATTATGTGAAATCTGGAGCATACAACTTCCATTAAGCAGGTGGAAAGGATGTCCACTATTTCACTTTGAAAATGCATCAGCAAAGTTAGGTGAGGTGGGAATGATAGCACATAAACCAGATCACAACAGCTGCACTCCGTGTCCACTGCAGTTCTACAGAAGAAGAAAAATTATTTCTAATTGTATTTCAGTCATTGGCTTAGATGAACTGGTGGCAGTACATGGACTTTGGTATAATTTTGTTTCTTGGCTGTGATCCACTTTTCCGTGACATTAAAATAATGGAATGCAGCCACAATACCAGAAATACCCTAGAAGAGGCTTATGGTCTGTCCCAGTGGCAAGAGGATTCTGTATATCTGATTTTAGCTGGAAACATGATAACAGCATGTGGGAGTCTTGAAGTGTGAGAAAAGAAATGTGTGATTAAACTGTAGGGAAAGACTTTCTTCCTTACAGTTTGTCGTGGGTTTACTCTGGACCAATTTTTTTCAAACCTTTTACACAATTGCTATAAGATGAGAGAAGTTTTATACAGACAAAAGAGACTTGACGTGGGGGAATAATATTAAATTTATTCCTAGCAGGATAAAAACTAAAGAATAATATATACAACAATTCTAACTTGGTTTTCTTATGAAGAAAATTTCATGTATTTACAAAATTATCCCTCCCCCCTGTATCAGTCAGGAGGAGAAAAGTCTCTTCTCTACTTTCAGGGTTTACAGTTCCTCTAAATCAAAGTTGCAGCACTTGAAAGTTTTCTTCTATTATCTCTAGGGCGACAGCTCCGATCAGCCGTAGCTGGAAATCTCTCTCTCTCTCTCTCTGCTGCACGTCGACCTCAGGACTGTCCCTGATCCTCCCTGCGGGGCCAGGACCGGAGGCTGGGGGGTACTCGGGCCCTGTGAGGTCCTCCATGGACTGCAAGGGGACAACTTGCTGCACCAGGGTCTTCACCACTGTTACAGGGGATAATGGCATCGAGTCCATCCCCTGTTTCTTGTGGGGTCCCTTCTCA